>JANHGN010005805.1:0-82588 GCA_024605025.1 Megaceryle maxima | reverse complement strand
AAGTAAGAGAGATTTAAAACAATAGTTATTGTATAATAATATAATATATATGTATTTATAACTAAAAATTAAAACTGTGGTATTTATTTAAGGATAAAGGTGTGCTCAGCAGGTTTAGAGACAACAAATCTCACTGCCCGGGTTACGCTCCTTTTAAAACGGCAGAGCACAAGTTGTGCAAATAAATCTATTATTTACTGAAGATTCACATACGGGGAACTGGAATGTATGCTAGAACAAAATCTTCCCAGGTGCCAATTTTACATTTATTGCTCAATCTCTCCTAATTTTCCCTATGTAAGTTTGTATAAAACAATCTACACACAGCATACTTTGAAGATAAAACATCTCTTTGACTACCAAACAGCTACTCTCCCATTGACTGCCTTCCTTCAAACAGCTACCCAACCTCCTGCTGTAGGTGTTTTCTGTTCTTCTTTGTCCACCCATGTGGAAAGTGTCATTTACATCTATTCTTTAAAAAGTTAAGTTTTTCTTGGATATTTGCAGTTTAAGTGCAGCATGAGCCTATGTTCACTTGCCAGGTATTCTTTGAAGAGTTAAACCTAACAGAAGCACCACATCCAAAGGATGCTTTAATAGCATGGGGTGTCACCACTGGAAAGCCCCAGGTGCTTTACAAGTGGTCTGTGCTCTGTGCAGCAAACCAGGGGTAAACTGGTAGTGCTGAGGTGCACTTGTAACTGCAGCATTGATACTTGAGCTGCTGCAGTGGTTTGCAGGAAACAGATTCCACCCTGGGCTTTGTCTCTGAAAGTATCAAATGTTTAAGTCACAGTCGTGACTCTTCCCAAGACTTGATGGCTATCTGGTAAAGTGAACTCAGATCTGGTGGCCTCTGTTGAGTTACACACACTAATACAATCCCTTAGAAGATCTGCTTGATACTGTTTCATAACTTCACATGATGCAAAGTGGTTGCACAACAGCAACTTCAGCATGGCAACTTTCAACTTTTTTTTATAATAATCTTGCCATCAAATGCGCAAATGAGTGAAGTGCATTTTGTGCTAATTTATGAGCATTACTTGGGAATTAAGGAAAATAAAAAGCAAAATCCCTTACTTCTGCCCTTAAAGAAATGTCCACTTAACGAGCAAATTACGACGGCACTAAAAGAAAATACCTTTAGTTAAATAGCAGCCTGAAATAGTCCTCACTCGAGTGCACGGGGTACGCGTGCGTTGTGTGAAGAGGCCGAACTGCGGGTCCCCGTAAGACCAGAGGAGCCGGGAGTGTGGCTGGTGTCTGACATTCAGTCACCGCGTCTGACCGAGAGCTGCAAAGCTCCGTGCGCGCACAGCTGGCCAGCTGTGAATGGCTGGAAAACTCATCCGCAAAAACAAAATAATAATAAGCTTCCTCGATTAGTTCCCTCCTTTTTAAAAAACAAAAACAAAAACAACAACAAAAAAACAACAACAAAAAAAAAACCACAACAACAAACACAAAATGAACAAATCACGTTCCGTGCCGAACACCGGCACGGAGTAGCAGTCAGTGTTTGCCTGGCTAAATCCCCGCTGCCCGTGAGCTGCGGTACCGGCCCGGCCCCGCCAGCAGGAGCGCGAGGCCAGCAGCGGGGCCGGTGCCCGCGGGCGGTGTCTCCATCACCTCGTCCTGCCCAGGAGGGACCTGCTGGCCCGGGCACGCAGGACTGTCGCCAGCGGCTTCGCGCTCGCCACAGGACGCCCTCTTCATGCTCCCCCACCAGCACGCGGTCCGCCCTGCGGCCCGCCCGGCCCGGGTGAGGCGAGGGCCGCCCGGGGGGGCACAGCGGGTGTCGGAGGCGAATCACCGAGACCAAGGCAGAGGCTGACCAGGGTGAGGCGGCCTCAAGCAGGACCGGCAGACCCTGGACCCGACCGCAGCGGTCCCTCCGGCGGCTCAGCCGGGCCCCGCTGAGAGGCTGCACGCCCCCGTTGGATCTCCCGCCCCATCCCATCCCGCAGGCAGGGGGGCACAGAGACAGCCCGGGGGTTACCTCCGCTTCCTTGCTGCTGCCGCCTGTCGCGCCTCCGCTACCGTGAAGCTGCGGTGCCCGCCCCCAAGGCCGCCCTGGCCCGCCCCGAGGAAGGACCTGCGGCGCCGGGAGGGAGGAGCAGCGTGGCGCGGCGCGGGCTGGGCCCAGCGCGGCGGGCGAGGCTGAGGGCGGCGAGAGTCGGGGCCGGCCGCCCGCCCTCCTTTTCCCTCCTCTCTCCTCTTCCTCCTTCCCGGAGCCCAGCGGGAGGCGGTTGTCAGCAAGGGCCGGTCGGTTCCCGTGGCAACGCGGGGCGCGGCGGCGCAGGAGGCCGGGCGGCGGCCATGGGCAGCTGGGCCGCAGCGACATGGCGGCTTGGTGGCTGCAGCGGGCGCGCCGGCCTCCGCGGCGCACAGCGGCGACAGGGCAGCTCCCTCCCCGGCGGTGGGGACCGGGCGGCGACTCTGAGCGACCTGTTGCAGAGCTCGGTGGAGGCCGAGGAGCCGGGCGCGGCGGCGGCAGCGAGGCGGGAGCGGCAGTGCCCCCGGGAGGGCACGGTGCTGCTCTTCCCCGGGCAGGGCAGCCAGTTCGTGGGGATGGGCCGCGGGTTGCTGCAGTACCCCGGCGTGCGGGACATGTACCGCCTGGCCGAGAAGGTGCTGGGCTACGACCTGCTCTCCCTTTGCCTGAAGGGGCCGCGGGACGAGCTGGACCGCACCCAGCACTGCCAGCCCGCCGTGTTCGTCGCCTCCCTGGCCGCCGTGGAGAAGCTCAACCACCAGCGGCCTAAAGTGAGGGGCGCGGGGCGGGGGAGGCCGGGCCGGGGCGGCGCGGCCCGTCTCAGGGAGGCCGGTGCCCACGTCGGGCCTCGGCCTACAGAGGCGGCTCCCGCACGGCCTCGGCGGCCCCGGGAGGGGAGGAGGCCGGGACGGGGTGCCGCGGCGCGCTGGGCGTCCCCTGCGGGAGTGGGCTGATGTTTGGCCTCGGGTCTGTCTCCGTGCAGGTGGTGGAGAGCTGCGTGGCGGCGGCGGGGTACAGCGTGGGGGAGTTCGCGGCGCTGGTCTTCGCTGGAGCCCTGGGCTTTGCCGAAGGTGCCCGGGGAACGTGCTGAACGCCCTCGTAGGACCTCCCATCCCACCCCATGTTTTTTCCAAAGCATCGCCTGTTACCACTGTGTCCCTCCCGCTTTTTTTTTTTTTTTTTTCCAGTTAGAAGACAAATTTTGCATTCTACTTCCATTGTTCACTTTAATATATGTAATAACAGCATTAAAAGCATTGATGTCTCGTAAGAGTAAACAGCCACCCTTTCTTGCGCACGGACGCTAGGCACCTTTAAAGCTGTTTTTCCGGGGCTTATATTGACTGAGCATCTCTGTTTTTCCTCTTAGCGTTGTACGCGGTGAAAGTGCGCGCTGAAGCCATGCAAAAGGCGTCGGAAGCTGTCCCCAGTGGAATGCTATCGGTTATCGGTCGGCGAGAGGCAAATTACAAATTTGCCTGCTTGGAAGCCCGTAGACACTGTGAATCGCTGGGTATAGAAAAACCTGTATGTGAAATTTCAAACTATTTGTTTCCAGACAGCAGAGTCATTGCAGGACACTTGCAGGTATTGCTTCAGAATAACTATCCCTTTAGTTGAATTTAACATTTAAAAAACTCTTACTTTGCATTTCTGTGTGGAACTTACACACAGCCTTAGTTTGTCCAAAGAAAAGTTTTTGATCTGTGGGGTGTTTTTTCCAGCATGCACTCAGTTGTTGGGTAGGGAAAGGGATCCCTTTGCCACAGGAAGTCTGATGAGGTGGTTCTGGTGGGGTGGCTGAGTAAACCTTTGTTGTGAAAGATTCTCACTTCTCTCTCTTTTTTATAGGCTTTGGAGTTTTTGCAGGAGAATGCCCGAAAATATTATTTTACACGTACAAAAATGCTTCCAGTCAGTGGGGCTTTCCATACCAGACTTATGGAATCAGCAGTAGAGCCATTGACTGAAGTCCTAAAATCGATTGAGATTCAGAAACCGCTGGTGTGTGTCTATTCCAATGTTGATGGCAAAAAGTACATGCACTCAAAGCACATTCAGCAGCTGTTAGTGAAGCAGGTGGTTTCACCTGTTATGTGGGAACAGACCATGCACTCTGTGTACGAAAGAAAGCAAGGAACAGAATTTCCTTATACGTATGAAGTGGGGCCTGGGAAGCAACTAGGAGCTGTTCTCAAAAAATGTAATTTAAAGGCCTGGAAGCAATATAGCCATGTAGATGCTCTGGAAGATGAGGAAACAGCAGACACCTAAGTAGCCTTTTGAGAAAAAATCCACGCAACTTGTTTTTTTCTGTCTAATTTAAAAATAACTTGACGCTTCCAAAAGAGAAAGTCTTAAACATTCATGGCCCCTCATGATGAAGAGAGCACTGTGTGCGTAGTCGCAATGAATTTTTTCCTTCTCCGTGTGCCTCAGGTGTGGAAGGGGAGAGCAAAGTCTGGATTTTCCATCTGTGTGGGACTGCAAAACTGTCAATAAACGTGCCAAATAACCTTGTTTGGCCTCCATCCTACAAGCAACTTCCTCTTTTTTCTTTTTTCTTTTTTCTTTTTTTTTGTTGTTGTTGTTGTTCTTGTGGATTCAAGTTGAAGTTGGTAGCTTCAGCTGTCTGGGGCAAGGGTCTTCTGTGTGGATACAGGTTAGAACCAGGCTGTTGGGTCTGGATTGTGGAGGGCTCTGCGCTGGCCTCAAGGGTGTGTTTAGAGAAGCCATCTGGTTGGCACAGCTTTCAGTATGTTGGTGATCCTGTTTTCTAACTCGACTGACTTGTGGGACATTCATCTGTGTAAAATTCTTTTATTTTGTGTCCACAGTGCCAAGTAGCAGCTGGCTAAGGCAGAAGATGTTATTAGGAGTGTGATTTTTTTCTTAAGGTTAAACTCTGAATAAACTAGAAAGCTTTCCTTGCTATTTTTCATGCTGTGGAGTGCATGAGTACTGGCCTGTAGCCCACACGTGGATGGGAGTCCTTTTCCCTGCAGCTGTGCGGTGCCACACTGGTTGTCCTGACTTATACAAGGAAGAAGAAATGTTTCACTAAAGGGAGGAGTTTAACAAGCTTACTGACCTCCCCTGAGGTGCACAGCTTTTGTCATCCCTGACCGAGCCTGTGAGGACACATGGCCTGAGATGGCCATGAATGACTTTTTCTTGACAGAGCAGAAAACAACTGTGAAAACTTTGTGGAAAGATCTTTTGGGGGGCAGCTTTGGATAGGGTGAGCCGATTGTCAGGGAGGAGGATTTGAATACTGGTGTTTTGGTTGTCTATTTTTGACTGTTTTGCCAGCTTGTACATTTTCTGAAAGCAGGAGATAAGCTGGAGAGTAGTGGGTTAACCTGAGCCCTCCAGGAAAGAGCTTCCCAGTTCCCTTGAGTGTTGGACGGGTGAGGGCTGGTGGCAGGTCCCCGGGCTGGCTGGGGGAGCAGGAGGGCTGCTTCCTGCAGTGCTCCAGGCTCCGAATGGCGGTAGCGTCAAATCCATGGCTTTATGTTCTGTAACCAGCCTTTGGCTTATTAAAGTTAAAAGTCCTGTTACAATGTTTTGCTGCCCATGCAGGTGTCCTGGTTTGAGTCATAACAGAACTAATTCCTGCTGCTGCTTCCTCAAGGATAAATGTCTAAGAGAAGCTAAATGGAGTTAGGAGTTCTCATCAGGAGAGTGTAACCAGTTTTTGGCATCAGCATGTGCCCCAGATGTTGGAGCAAGGTTCTGCACACCCCAGGACCTCCCAAAAGGTCCAAAACCTTTAGCTTTGGCCAGTGATTTTACTTTTCAGCTCAGTCCCTTCTCAGTAACTGAAGTCATCAGCCTGTTTGCACAGACAGTGTCTGCTGCTGGCAGTGATAACACCTCATGTTTAGAGTCAGTACCAAGGGTGGGTGTGCAGACCAAGGCCACTGCTGGATCTTCTGTACCACACTGGGGATGCAGAAAGTAAAAGGCTGCATCTGCGGGGAGGAGCAGCCAGGACAGGTGACCCCAACCTGACCAGCAAGGGATTCCAGTCTAGATACGGCTTATTCACTATAAAGCTGAGGTGGGTGCTCTGGTGACAGAGGATACAAAGAAGGCAGAGTTACTGAATGCCTTCTTTGTCTGTGCTGTTGGAGGCTGTCCTCAGGAGACCCAGGCCACCAAGTCTTTAATTTTCTCTTCTAATCAGTAAGTCTCCCTCCCTTATTCCCTTTCCCCCCCTCTTTGGGAAGGGAGAGGAGCATCTGTGATTTCTGTAGTGGCCAGCCCAGCCCTAACAAGGGACAGCAAAGTACCTGCTGTCAGGGTGCACAGAAAATGTGTACTTGCTTTCTTTGCCCTTTTGTCTGTAAGGGGTTCTGAAAGTTTTAGGGAATATTAGAACAGTATTTGCTAGGGAATCACCTACAACCAACCATGGAAAGGTTACACCGTACGCACTGTAGCATGGTGAGAAGCTACAACTGAATTCTAGGTTTCCTTTTCTATTTTTGGTATTTTAATGGTATATTTAACAGATATATAGGAAAAATTTAGGAAATATTACTTAAATGACTGTGTCCATCTTCAATGGTGTGTTATGAAATGGGGAATAACTTCCAATTACAGTATTAATCATTTCCTAATATCACATTTCTGAAAGGAATATTGAATTTTAAAATACTAGCCTCAATTAAGATTGCTTAGTGGAGTGTATTATTAAACACTTTTGTGAGCTGAAATTGGCAGCTGAGCCTGCCTTTACAGTCCAAATTCCACTTTGGGCATGTGTAAAGATTAACCATTAGTAAAATACAGAAGAATTTGTCAGCGATTGGAGTATTGGAGGCTGCCAGTTAAGAGTTGGGATTGCTGTAAAGAAAATTATTTCATTGAGGGCTCCTATTAAGTGACTTTGAAACCAGCTCTTATGGTAACTGGAACGGAGCATGGCATGTCAGTGGCACTAGGTTTGGTTTTAGTATAATGCTTTATAGCTTCTGGATTTTTTTTTTCTTTAGTTATTTAACTTTTGGTGGAAATTTTGCAGACCTGTTTACTATTTGTATTTTGCTTACCATATGTTTTTTTTCATTTCACTTCATTGCACACGTTTCCTGGAATAAAATCTCCTTGGGAGGATCATGCAAAAAATCTGTTTGCAAATGCAGAATATTAGACAACGTTTGCACCTTTGTCAGCTGCAGAGTGCTGAAAGGATGTCTGTATCCTAAAAGCATCCCACTCTCGGGGACCCCATTTAATGAGTGGGAAGAAGGAACTGCAGCCACTGTGCAGGTGTTGGCTTTTCTCCTGTGCCACGTTTGAGCAGCCTGAGCCGCGGTAGCAGGTGGGCATTGCTGAGCCTGCTCTTCGGTGAGCCTCACGTCTTCAAAACCAAAAGCCAAGCAGCATCCTGCTCCAGTTTGATGGTGTAATTTATATCAGCTAGAAAAGTGCAATGGAGGTCTTAATACCTCTGTCTCGAGAGCATTCAGGGCTTGCTTTTGTGTAGTGGCAGGCAGCGTGAGGTCACCGGGTGTGGCTGTAAATGAGCAGAAGGGTGTCTCATGTTTTGAAACTTGTCTGTGGCCAGGCACAGCGCGGCATGTGGAGTAAGGAAGACTTCTGGGTCATAGTGCTGTTATCTTCATTTCTTGTGTGTGCTTACTCATCTATCTCTTTTGCTTCTGGGAGCTGAACGTTTTAAGACATGAAAAGTTGGCACAGTTCTTGCAGGATAAACAGGATATGGAAAAAAAAAATCAAGTGCTGTAAACTCTGCTACATGAGGAAGTATGGGGGAAAAAAGAAAAAAAAAATTAAATGTGGATCTTCTGAGTCCCAGTGTGGAGCTTTAATGGAGAAGCTCTTTGCCCAGCTCCACGGGTGAGAGGGGAGCCTGGTGCGTGCCACTCACTGCAGTGCTCCAGTCTGTGCTCATTCTTGTTGAGGATGCAGTTCACTTGTGTTTGACTTGAATTGTTGGTATGATTGCATTTTGCATTCCTTGAGATTGTGTTTTGCTCTATACATCCTGGATGCTGAACTTCCCCTCTCTTGTGATTCAAAAGGTGATGTTATTGATTGCCAGAGCGTGAAAAAGCAGAGTCATCCCACGCAGCTCTCAGAGGGGACATTGCAGCAGTTTCCCCTTTGTCATTGCTCCCCTGCACATAGAGATTATTCTTCTAGAAATACCCAAAATTATTTTATAGTGTTAAAGTGATTCAGACAGGAAGAATCCATTTTTTGGCAGCTGGTGCTTCTATGATGTGTATGTTGTTTGTTTGTTTATTAGACCCTCAATAGGGATTTTTGCCCTTCACTAAATAATAACTTCGACATATTTTCTATCACATCGCTGTTTGTTGTGTTTGTTGTTGTTTTATTTTCCCCGAATAACTTTTGGAGATAGACAATTAAGATAACAATGGGATTTGGACACCATTCCTGAAAGGGAGGAAACATTTCTCAACACACTTAAACTTGATTTGGTTTGTCTCCACTGAAGAAAAAAGTGGTTCAAATTCCTTGTCTGTTTTAAAGCTGGGACTCAAACTTGAAACTCCAATGTCTCAGATGACTGCTTCAATCACTAGGCCATTAAATTTTGTATTTTCCTGTTTCAGAAGTGCACTAACCATAGTAGGTGCTTGACTAGGCAGGAAGCAGGTATCCCCTCTGCTGAGGGGAATACCCAAACCACAGACATGCACTTTCATTTTCTCTCATTGAGAGTCTAGAACTGTATACAGTGAAAAAAGAGCTTCAACAGCAAAGGGTAGGGAAGAAGTAGAGAATAACTTGGTACTTGGTATGGCTGGAGCATGTTGTAGAGAGAGAATTCCAACTGTGTCCTAATTGCCACCTGTGGAGTATGCGAAGGCAACACCCACACCATTTCCATCTGTGTAAGCTGTGCTCAGGTTTCCCTTAGTCATGTATTTCCCTCTAAGCACATGCATTCCAAAAAGACATGGGCCATCAAAAAAATCCCTTTTCCAAATTCAATCAAATTCTTCTTCATTTGTTTTGTTTTGGTTGGGTTGTTTTTGTTTCTGTTTTCCTGGACAATTAAAAGTATTACTTCAAGAAGAGGAGAAGAATCTAAAATCTATTAGTAGATTTCTGAAAAAATTATGGAAAAGTAGTAGCTTGGCTTGAGTGGCCCTCAAGTACCAACTCCTTTTCCAATAAACTATCATTTCATACACTAATTTTACTACATATGAATCGAATAAAGCCTGACTCATAGCCTTAGACAGCAAAATGTACGAGATACTGTTATAATGTGTGACAGCACAATCTTGGAACATAAAGTAGATAATGCTACAAAACATGTGAAGCAACAATTTAATTTAAAAAAAAGTATTATTGTGTTTAATCTTTATTATTGCTTTTACAGTGTTAAAATTTAAAGGATGTCCAGCATGCCTTCAGTCTTTCCCACATCCAGAACCTCTTTAAGAAACTTGTTTATATGAGACACTTCATATTGCATTAAAACGAACACAAAAAAAAAGAGACTTTCTAATTGCCTGGAGTCACATCTCAAAACTAGCAAGTCGGGCAGTTATCCAGCAACAACCTCCTTATTTTAAACATTTTTCTTTATTAAAAAAGGTATGAAAACAGCAGTGACCCAGCACTAGCCTAGGGTTTAAATATAAAAGAGATTTTTATCAGTGTAAATTTGAAAAACAAACCAACTGCCACCACCTGGGTGTTAATGATATTGGTCAGAGACCAGCAATGACCTCCTATTGTAATTCTCTGTGTTAATTCTGCAGTCCATAATTCATGGCCCACCAAAAGGCAACAACAAGCAAGGCTGCAAGCACCAGTTTCTGGCAGACCCACCTGAAAGGAAGCCGGCAAATCTGCGGGGAGAACAGGGAAGGTAATTAGAAATAACAAGCGGCAAAAAGGCAGCAGAAAAGCAAAAAAGAATGCCTGCGTGGGAGGGCACTGTCAGTTCTCCTCCAGAAACAGCGGGGGCTAGCATTGCTGGTGGCCACTGTGACTATTGCCATGGCAGGGTCATCTCCAGCCTCGAAAGAATCCTCCTCTTTTCTCCGGGGTAAACAGAGGGCAAAACACCACCGGCAGCTGGCCTGCTTATGGCCCAAAGAGTGGGCCCTCAGCTTCTTATGGTGGGAGACACTTTCCCTCTGCATGGAGGCCCTATGAGTTGTGTGCGACTTGGACAGCTCTTTGCAGCCTTAAGGCATGCTCTGTCAATGAGGTGGGAGAAAAGGGAGAAAGCATACCCAGCTTACCCAGCTTCCATAACCAGTGATCTTCTTTGTCCAGTTATTGTTCAAAATATTTCCAAAGCTTCTTATAACACTTTTAATAATATTCCCTGTCTGGAAAACACTGATGGCAACCCTGATGATTTAAACAAAAAACAAAATAAAACAAACAAAAAAAGCATGGGGATAGAGAATTTATTCTAAAAAATGGCAAATACAATAGCAAGGTTTAGAAAACTGCAAAAAGAAACCCCAAACTCTAGTATGTTCCTTCCTCAAAGTCTATGTGTACATTTCTCTATATATTTAGGAAGATGACTTGGCAACTTAGTAGCATTTTGAAAGCTGAAGATAATTTAGTTTCAGAATTAATTGATCCGTAACATCAAGGCAATCTTTTGGCTTTGCTCTTGTTAACAGCACAGCCTGAGAGCTGTTATCTGTAATGAACCAGAGCTTGGGGCAGCAGTACAGGACAGACGCCGCAATCCCACAGGGTGTCTGTGGCGTGAATCCAGATGTATTGAGGTAGAAGTTACGTGGCTATGTGCTATGCCCAGGAACAGAGCTGCAATTTAATTGCCTTCTCAGTAAGTCTGCAGGAAGTGCCAGTGCTCTCTTTGAAGCAAGGAGAGGTAGAACCGCATGTGAGTACTTGGGGGTTCAGACACAGATTGTCTGTCTTGGGTTAGGACATTACTGCAGGTCAGTTAATCTGCAGTTAATAACTCTCCATGACAACCCTGTCGGCTCATAGCAGATAGAAAGGCAGTTCAAACTAGTCTGGACATGTTTTCTTGTAGGTGCATGGGTGGGTTATTTGATGTGCAGTAACATGTTGATCCCTGAAGCATCACACTTACTAGGCTGAAGACTTCTTATCACTCAGTTGTGCTTAAAGACACCGTCTAACCTAGAAAACTACTGTGCTACTGTGAAATTTTAAATACTTAAGTCTTTCAATTGTAAATGGCTGTGGAAATAATTTACATTATAAAGCTCTTCCTTGTAAAAGAAACTGCAGTAACTGTTTGGGGTTTTGTTAGGTTCTGTAAGAAGTAGCAGTAGTAGCGATTTTTTTTTATTTTTTTTTTACTTTGTGTACACAAATGTTATTGTTTGACAAAACATTACAATTTGTCTATCTAACATGATTTGTAAAAGGATTTGGAGACTGCCCGTGCCAGTAGGCTAACTTACCCATGTGCCAGGTGAAGCAGTGTGTCTTCAAACTTCCTGTGGTACATCCTGTTAAATTCATCCCCGATCAAGGCCAGCTGATGGCCAACCTGGGTAGCTGAGCTGTAAGGCACCCAGGATGTGCACGTTAGAGGAAAACACGGCAAAAGCAGTTCTCTAAAAAGTGCTCTGCAAATCTCAGGTACAGTTATTCCCCTAACGGACTAAGCTGGGCATGTGAAAGTGAAAAGTTAAGGTGTGGTTTTCTATTTATAGTTTTATTGATGATGCATCTTACACCCATATTTACATGCATCCGGAAGTGCTTTGACATTTCTGTAGAAAGCTTCATATTTGGTACTTTAAAAAAAAACAATGGGTTTTTTTTTAGGTGTCTCATTTCTATATACAAGGCAATGGAATTCTGGTTTGGACTGTTGGGGTTTTTTTTCCCCTCTAAAGTCAAAATATTGAAACAGCCTTCACACTGGACGTTTCCATATCTTTCATCTTACATAACTGATGGCTTGGTCATCTAACAGGTTTACTCCAATGATTTCCACTGTGCAGTGCAAGTCTCCAGCTAGTGGGTGGTGCCAGGGTATGAACTGACCAAACCTAAAGGTTTTGGACCTTTTTCAGAGGTCCTGGGGTGTGCAGAACCTTGAACTGCAGTATCTGTGGCACACAGAATCATAGAATCATTAGGGTTGGAAAGGACCTCTAGGATCATCAAGTCCAACCTTCATCTCATCAAACTAACATCTCTCTACCCATTAGACCAGAGCCTCAAGTGCTATGTCCACTCATTTTTTAAACCCCTCCAGGGATGATGACTCCACTACCTCGCTGGGCAGCCTGTTCCAGTGCCTAACCATTCCCTCAGTAAATAATTTCTTCCTAGTATCCAATCTAAACGTCTCCTGATGCAACTTGAGGCCATTTCCTCTCATTCTATCTTTAGTAATTTGGGAGATGAGACCAACACCAGCCTCGCTACAACCTCCTTTTAGGTAGTTGTAGAGAGCAATAAGGTCTCCTCTCAGTCTCCTCTTCTCTAGACTAAACAACCCCAGTTCCCTCAGCCTCTCCTCATCAGGCATGCTTTCCATTGCCCTTCTCTGGACCCACTCCAGAACCTCAATGTCCTTCTTGTACTGTGGTGCCCAAAACTGGACACAGCGCTCAAGGTGCAGTCTCATGAGTTGATGATACCAAAAACTGGTTATGGTTTCCTGATGAAAATTTCTAACTCTATTTAGCTTCTCTTAGACACTTGTTATTTTAGAAAAATAATAGGACTATACATTTTTATTTTAATGTGTATTTCTGCTGAGATCTGTTTATGAGAACTGCTGAATAGTAAGTGGGCTTAAGAGCTTAATTCTAGGGATCTGCTTAAAAAAACTTGGGCCTGATTTGGTCAATCCAACAACAAAAAAAACCAAAACAACAAAACACAGAAAGGAATTTTCACAGACAAGGGAAAGGCAGCCCCTGACTCCTGAACTGGAAAAAATGTATGTATGGGATTAAGAAAAACCCAAAGCAGCACTATCAGTTTGTTGTGAGAGGCGCCTAGAGAATTATGTAAAAATGGCTTCCTCAGCTGCTTGCTGTAACAGGTGGGTCTCTCATGAAGAGCCACATCTGTGTCCCTGTGCAGGATAAAAACTTACAGACATTTAATGCAGCATAATCTTGCATCGTCAGTGTTAAGCACTACAGGTTATCTACACTTGCATCTATTCAATTACTAGTAGTATCCACTATGATTATTTGGCTTAGCAAAGTCTTCTGGCAAGTCTGGGGGTTTGTATCTGGCAAGGATGGGGGGGGTGGGGGACAGAAGGAGTATTAATGCAGCGTGATACCTGATATTAAACTCCATTTGCTCTGTGGTGTCTGGAATTGTTTGGAGGTTACTGTAGGTTTCCTCTTCTGGTGCTCCATTGGGGTAGCTGGAGAGGACAAAGTGCCTGGGGATTCTCCTTGTTTGAGACATCTTATTCTGCAACAAGTCATGAAAGACAACCCTGTGGCTTCTTGCAACACAAGGTCTTTTCAGTTTAGATGGAAATTATTTAAAGTGCTCTTAAAGTTACCCTTTTTAGTTCTCCAGTCAGAATGCGAGTGTTGCTAAGATAACTATTTTAAGAATAGTCAAAGGAAAGTTTCAGTGACCCAACAGATGCACAGCGATTCAAACATGCAGCATTCAGAAGGCTGCTGCTTCATAGTGGCTCAAAACAGCCTAGAAATTGGAAAATCTAGATAAATATAGCTACTATAGATAAGTATAGTTTCTTAGTAGTTTCACTTAGTACACGATGCTTTCCTGCCTGTTTGCAATGATCTACGTGGTATTAAGTCACCCCAACCGATGGAGATCCCCAGACACCAAAGTTCCTAAAACTCAAACAAGTTTTCCTTGGTCTTCAGTTTAGGTCTGGGTTTACACATCTGCTTCAGTTGGAGTCTGCCACCATGGAAATTACAAGCAGCTTACCACAGGAATAGAAAATAGCAAAGGTTTAAATGGATGAATAGCTTTCCAAATGGACGAGCAGGCAGTGCTAGCCACTCAAAATCAGTGGAGCCACAATGGGAAAGTTGCTCACAACCAGCAGCCAGGCTCTAGCAAGTAAGCATATCATGGGAGGTGGTTCTCTTCTTGGCAAAATAAATGGTAAAACTGCACAGGTTTCAGCATAAGTGGTGCATCTCTAATACTGCCATTGTTTGGATAACGCTTCCCTGAAAGCACTAAAGAGATTCAGTTCACCAGCAGCAGAGCTCAGAGCAGAGCTGGTGTTTTTATAGTCTTTACAATTGTTTTTATTTGGCTTATCAAGAGAAATGACATCAGAGCTGTGGATGGGGATTATTTCAAAATACACACATGTCCTTTGGCAGGTAATGCTCCTTCTGCCCTTGGGACATTTGCTGCGGCAAGAAGCTTTGCCTGTTGTCTCGAGTGTGCCTGATGATGAATTTAATGACAGTCTTCTGGAGATGCTCTGTTTTTATCTGGCATGTTTTTGGCCAGCTCTTTTATGATCTCTTTGCTTCCCAGCTTCATCACTACAGAACTGACCCCCTTTTGTTGATGGAGTGATCTTGGACAGTAACTAAGGGGATTTCCCCCTGGACGGATTCCTTTCCCCTTTTAAGCACACTCTCTGCAGGTCAAATGAGTAAAACTCACGTAAAATATTATCAGAGATGGAGCTAAACCAAGCAAATGGCATCTGTCATAGCACTGCTTGGTGGGGATTTGCTTTGCCATGTTTCTGCAGTCCTGTAAACAGTTTAAGTTTTACACTCAGGATGAAGCTGGGGCCTTTGTGCCTCGAGGGAACCCTGATCCCCTTTCAATATTTAGATAAAATTAACATTTTCCACAAAGCAAAATTATTAATAATGAATGTGTATACATTATTGCAGAAGGAACCCCACAGTGATACAAAAGAAATTAAAATATACTCAGTTCTACAGAAGTGAAGGCTCTTCTTACCAGTATTTAATGTGGCTGGGGAAAACCCTGCTACACACTAGTTTCTGCTCAGTATATATTATCATGTGTCATACAGTTTAATATGGCTTTTCTCCTTCTATCTGGATAGCATTTTTGCTTCACTCATATAGATTTTTATAATCTAGGATTTCTGAAGAGCTGTGTTGTTCGGCAGTGACAAAGAGGAGCTTGCTCACATCTTCTGAATTTTATTGTGACTGCTATGAGGGAGCTGTGTGACCCAACTCTATTCCTGAATGGAAATACTATGGTCCTTTCTTCCAAGAGAGCACCTATGATTTGTATGTAAGAGCAGCAGAGCCGGAACATACTTTGCAGGTGAGTTAAAAGGCGAATTAAATATCATCTTTTCAAAGAGATAGAGAGAAAGGGTGTAACTTCAGGTGCTATATTTGCTTCAAGAGATGCCCTGTCCCATTTTAAATGCTTACTTTATGTGCTGCTATATGTCTCCCTTCCCAGTCCAAACAAAAGTAATGAAAAAATGGGTCAAGTCCATGGAGAAGGGCTTTGGGCATTCCGGCACTATACCCGATTTCCAGATGCTTGTCACCCCCCAAGGACATTGTACCTCTGAATCCAGTGCCAAGGCTCTACAGGTACTCCACAGTGAAGCTCTATCTCTTTAAATCTATATTCACTGGAAGAGGTACTTCAACCAACTCTTTCATTTCCCAGTGGAACATCTAGACCAGTAGGTAAATGGGTATAGTGGTGGTCAACACTCACACTCCCACAAGTGCATCCTTGTCCATTTTTTGTGCAAGGTCCACTGCAACATGGATGATATTGCAGTATGGACTGGATGACCCAGGGCAGCTCCTGGTTTGAGAACTCCACCAGAGCTCAGGCAGGAGCTCCAAGGGGTCCTGAAGATCCATGAGTGAGAAACTGGGAATGTCTGAGCAAGGTTTGGAGAATTCCAGGAATGTTGAAGTCATCACTCGGACATCCGAAATGTCAGTTCTCTGGAAGCAGTTAGTCTAAGTGGCCTGCACAGAGAAACCGTCAAGCACACAGTGTTGGACCTTTGGAGGTTAAACAACTCAACTGTGTGCTCACACATACAAGGCAAACATCTAGGTGTGTAGGGATGTATTCCTGTAGCCTGTGGGTTCCATGGGGAGATTCAAACAAATGGAAATGTGTTAACCGTGTTTCTTCACAGCTTATAAAGTCATTAAAGGCTTCTAGTAAAACAAGTACTATAGTGAATAAAAAGTAGTAAAACCCAGCATAAAAAGTCAGCTGTCTGTTGCACATGTATACTAACTATTCTTAGCCTTTACAACTGTGCATCATGAAAAAAAAAACATCTAAAAAAAGGTATTTTCTTTTTCTCTCAGTTTTTTTTTTCATTTCTAGACGAGATGCTAGTTTCACATTCACAGGGCCACACAATGGGAATGTCTATATCTGTGAGAGATGAAAATGGTGTTCTGAAAAAGACCTATAATAAGTCAAGTACTGCAGAACTCAGACATGTAAACAAACCATACAATACCACTATAAAAGCCCAAAGAGCAACATATGCTACCTCACACCTGTTATGATAATACCTTCCTCCCACAGGCTAAAAAAGAAACTGTCATAGCTGTTGGGTCATGCTCTCCACAACTCAGCTGCAGCCTGGTATGCTGGCTGTGCCCACCAGTTTGTCTTAATGTCCGAGTAAGGGCAATCCAACAAAGAGGGGATTTGTAGTGTATTTCACTGGGCAGACCGTGCTGGGGCAAAGGCAGCCTGGCAGGGCTACTTGTCTGGCAAGTGTACAAGACGGGTCCAATTTAGTGTCAAAGCAAAGCTTAGTAAATGCCTTCTTGGCAAGGAAAGAACAAAATGAGGCTATTTACTGATTTCTGTTATGTTTTCTAAAATATATATATATGTATATATATAGGTGTAGATAGAAATGCACATGAAAGCTGCATTAATATGGACCTGTTTCATTCCTCAAGCTCTGATCTGTACAGAGCAGGGCAAGCAGAGCATATATCACACTCCACAGGCCCTCCTGGTTCTCCAAAGCAGGATGTGTTGATCTTCCGCCACCCATCTTGTGCCTTCCTTCTTTCTCTCATTTATACAGAAAGAAAATGCGAACTAATTTTGGTTTACAGAAACCATGAGGTCATATGTATGCATGAGTAATGGCCTGTCATTTAGAGAGCTGTGACCACAACTGAGTCCTCACCATCACCCCTGAGGAAGCAGCGGAAGGATCCCATACCAGCAACAGAGATCATTTCCCAACTAACAACCAGATCAAAAAGCTCACGCTTTGTCTGTAAGGCTTTGACCGGGCAAACTAAAAGCTTAGTTTCAATGGTGAAAAGCCTTCAGCAGAATAAATAATGTATTTCAATTTAAATACATACTTAATATTTTGCTGAACAGAGGCCCAGATCCAAATTAAAATAAATAAATCAATAGGCCCTCTAAATGCCTAATTGTATGATGGAAATTATGGCTTCTTATGAACACAATTATGATTGAATAATTGAAGCATCTTCAATAGAAGGAGTGTGTTGACGCTGTCTTGACTTTGCATACTTTTTTTCTCTGTCTTTTTTCAGCGAGCAAAAAGGAACAGAAAATCTTCTTGAAAAACAAACATGCTGCTAAACCAAGTATGCCAGCAGGTGAGTTGGGGATAATGAAAGGCCCTGACATTTACTTTTAGTCACTCCAATTAGATTTACTGTGCTAATGTTTTTTAAGAAGACAGGCAAGATGTTACTTTAGTATAATACACTGAATGCATTAATTATAGTTTATGTATTATCTTTACATATTTTATGACTTATTTTATAGTATAATGTGCACTTTATCTCTTACATATACAATTGTACATATTTTATGCAGACATGACATGGTGAAGCTATTAATAATTACAGTATGTGATTTGGTATGTTTTAAAGCCGGTTAAGAATGTAGAAAGCCGCTACTGATAATCTAATTCCAGTGTTTGGGCTCAAAATTCCCAGCACCTACCTACATAAATAAGAATTGCCAGCTAGGACCCTCGTCCTTTACCCCTGAGGTATCAAAGCATATCTCAAATTGTTTGAGATTCTACCAGCTGCCCATGCAAACTAAATTTAAATGAAAAACAAACAGAGGCTTGGTTGTTTGCATATATACCTCCAATCCATAGCCAACTCTTTCAAAACATGACATCATCCTTGCTGTTGCAAGTACAAATCTCTATGCCATTTTACAAGGACAAGGCTTTGATAAGATGGCTGAAGATTATGAGCTACTTAAGGTTTCAGAGAAACAGGAATATTGGACACTTAGGGTGCTGTAGTGAGGAAAAATACCCTCTTTAAAATCCCAGGCAGTTTTGTTTTGTTTTCATTAAGTTCCGAGCTCTACTACGACCTCTGTCACATTAGCAGCAGTTGCCCTTGACTGTTGGCTCTCCATTTCTGCAAGTCAGAAGCCTTAAGCCATGGGCAGCACGCAGGCAGTGGGGACCTGAAGCCGTGGCTACGGGGTGTCTCTGCCCCTTCCTTTGTAGACACACCTGGGCTTCCACTGGCCTGCCCCCTGAACCTCGTTGGCTCATGGCAGCCAGCAACCTCAGTTTCTCTTAGAAAAATGAGAGGTTAAGTCATTGTTGTTCATTTTTGAATACTACAGGTGAGTCAACCCAGGTTGCTGGATTAACTCTTAAATCGGTATCAGGTCAAGGAGCGAAGATAAATTAATTCTTTACCTCCTACTGTTGTTCCCAGTCAGCTTAACATCCATGACCTTGGACACTGTTTACACATAAACACTTCTTAATATTGCCTCAAACAGTGATTAAAGGCACACTTCTGGAAATCTAAACCACACATGCTCTACTTCTTACATATTTCATTTACGTTTTTATGCTCAGGAAGTCAGTATGAGAACATGCCTTCACAGGGAATTTAACACAGGCTCCCTTACCTTGAAAAAGGATAGGAATGAAGTGTTTGATTGTGCCTTTTTTTTTTTTTTTTTTTTTTAATGTATGCCTTAAGCAAGTCCCGTGACCTTGGTAGTGAAAGAAACGCGTACAGCAGACTTTAAATGGAGGAAACCTTTTCAAGTAAAGAGGTTGCACAGGTATTTTCTATTTCAGTCTCTGGTGAAAAAGGTTAAGGGGCCCTGATTGAAATTCTGAGTCAAGAGTCTGAGAACTTCTCAAGACTTTATGCATCATCAGCATTTTCATATTGTCTGTTAGAGCACTTAAGAGTGCACCAGTCCTTACTGTGATATTTAATATATGACTGTAGAGAACAAGAAGTTTCCACCTTAAAAAGTAGATAGTACAGTTATGTTTGCTTTAAAAAGACATGATTTGATAAGCCTGGAAAGTAGCATTTTCCTGAAGAGTATATTGGCTCGCAAACCTATTTCAAAGGCTTCTAAATACTCTGAGAAATTAGGGGAGTCTGCTTTTATTAAAAGAAAAACATTAAATTTCCAAGGAGTTTTATGGGAAGAATTGAGAACATTGAAGAGAAAAATACGCTGATACCAAACTGAAACTAGCCATTTCTATTTAAAACAAAACAAAAAAACTGCCACACTGAGATTTTTTGTTTTGTGACAGGACCACATATCTTAGGGATGTCGCCTTTGTTCTGCTTGTTCACAAAGAGTTAAAGTTTAGATTAAGTCAGAAAGCCTATCCTCTAACATTTACATTTCCTTTTCAAAACATCTTCTGCCCTTTGCACTTCTCAGTCTTACCAAAAGGTCAAGATTCTTTTATAGGAATTTGTTTAAAATTCTTATTTGAATTGTATGGCCAAGTTGTAGGAGGTAAGCGTGACAATGTATATAGTTCAACAATCCATGAACAAACCATAAAAATATGGAAAATGTTTCTTTGTTCATATTTATTCTAAAGTTTTGTGTCTTAGATTTTTTTATTATTATTATTTTTGAAAGCTCCTTAAATAAGTAATGGAGATAGAAAGTTGTTACTGGTAGTCAGAAAAGTTCATGCAATGCTTATAATTATTAATACAGTTACATAATAAAAATGCAATACTTCAATATAACATTAAATTTGATTGAATGGATATTCAATCAAATTGAAAATAAAATAAAATAAAATCTGATGGACTTAAGAGGCCTTGTTCTACCATCCCATCCACTTGAAGGGTGAAGAACCTGCAGCGAGCCTGCTGGCATCCTCAGCAAGCAGATTACAGAATCCATGCCTTTCTATTCAATTCAGGATTAAAGGATGCGGATCATCAAGGTCATAAACTATAAAAATACTTAGGCAGATGCTTAGCTTCAACAAAATAAATAATAGTGTTAATTTAAACATGAACATTCATATTCTTGAAAAGCTGGCACATTTGGGATAGCTATGGGCTGCTGTTTTCCCTCATCTAGTCCCCCCTCAGCACAGCACAGCACAGCATGACACATGCACTGTTAGGTGTTGCCACCTAACACCTGCATCCTGTCCCCTTTACCAGGGACACTTTATTGGACTTGTGGTAAGAAAACTCAGCATCTTCTATGCCGTTTGGTGGTCGTCTCCTACAGGTGCCTCTGAGATTGGACTTGCTGCTGCCAGATTGGGAAGACAAGAGAAACTGTTGATATGCAGGTACAGTGCAACTGTTAAGTCTAAGAACTCAAGTTTAACTCACTATTTATGATGTCTTTCTCATTCTGCACACCAGTATAAAGAATTAAAATGCCACGCTGTTCACACTTTTACTTAGGCTTCCTGTACTGGTAAAATGCTGATCGTACCAGTATTACAAAAGCTGCTACAAAAGGACTACAACTTAAAATCCAGTTCAACTACAATATTTCAGTGGTATTTTTACATAATAAAATTACCAAGTTAGCCTTGGTAAAGTATATTCCACACATCTTCCAGACAGTGTAACCAACAAAAAAACACACACACACACACACACAAAAAAAGATGTCTTATTAAATAGATCAAATGTATAGAACCAACTGTGAAGAGCAAATTAAGAATTAATACAGGAGTCATCTTGCCCAAATACAGCCCCGTATTTCTTCAGATGCAGCACGTTCTTCACTCATTTGCTTTTTGTAAATTTGTAGCCCTAACTCATATAAATTTTGATTTCAGTATTTGGCTTCCTAGTTTCATTTCAGAACCATACTGCATTAGGAGGAGTTTTACTACTCCTCTTAGTCACTGTGGGATCAAGGTCCCAGTTAGCATAGTATCCTACTCCCACCAGCTCTTGCTTTGGCTAGCAGGCTGTTACCCTGAGGAAGCTGAGTGCGTTCAATTTTTCTTAGTCCTCTCTAAATAGTCTTACGGTCAGTGACGTATTGATATAAAAATAAATGAAAAAGAGCTACCACAGACACCTACCGACCAGGTGAAGCAAGCAATTATCTAAAATTTCTCCTTGTAAAGAGGCAGAGTCTCTACAACAGCTACATTTTGACATCAGATCAAATACCTTGAACAAACACTGATTTTCTCCTTCACTATATGTAGTCCTAACTCCCGCTCAAATGCCATGCATTAAATGGAAAAGGAAACAAAACAAACAAAACCAAAACAAAACACAAACCCACATACCCACAATACATTAGCTCAAAATAAATTTGTCCACATACCTGTGAGAGAAAATTATAATACAGACCATTCTATCTTCTTGTTATACATACATCTTTCTGCTACAGCTTGAAGAAGCAGGCTCAGATTAGTAATCACTTTGCAATTTAAACACCTAGAAATCTGCTTAATCACAGAACTCACCGCGCTCCTTGTGAAATGACTTAAACTTTACTGAGTATTTACTGCTATACGGATTTCTTTATCCATCTCTCCTGTTGCACATCATTCCCGTTATCAGTAGCATTGTTGTAAACGTATAAAGATCCAGAAAACGAGTTCGTCAGGAACACTTAAAAATGGCACATTTCGCTATAGATCTTAGACTTATTTTGAGGGCTTATTTCCTGCTTTGCTAAGAGTGAAAGTACACGTACTCCGCTCCTCATTTGCTTAGAAGATAGCAGTTAAGTACAAAACACACAGGTCCCCGCAGCATCATCTGGAAGGGCACACACGTCCCTCCCGAGGATCAGCAGCCGGGACAGGTCGCTCCTTGCCGACGCTCAACGCCACGGCACCTCCTGCCCCGGGCCCCGGCTGCGCGCACCGCCCGCGGGCACGGCGCTGCCTGCAGCCGGCGGCTCCGGCGACTCCGGCCGCTCGCTCCGCCGCCGGTATTCACTCCCGCCCGGTGTGGTTTTTAAACGACATCGATCCCCTCCTCCCGAGCCCACAGGTGCTGCGGCGCCAGACCCGGCAGAGGTGCGTGGGGGTGGGCTGCCGGTGAAAACGTGCCCGGACACCCCGCCGGGGCCAGGATATTCCCTCCCGGCGCTGGGCGCGCAGGTGAAGCGGCGGGTCCCAGGACCGTCGGCCGCCCTCAGTCCACCGCACCGCCCCGGGGCCGCGGTCTGGGTCTGCCCCGGAGATCCCAGCCGATTTCCCCCCGATGGCCTCCAGGAAAGGCGCCGCCGCACCCGCCCCTCTACCGCCGGGACCTCGCCGCTCACCTCGGCTCGGCGTCCCGCGCTGGAAGCCACCGCCGCCCTGCGGGCACACAAACAGGCGTCAGGAGAGGGGGATCCCCGCGCCCCCCGCCCCGCCCCGGCCCCACCGCGCCACTACGCCGGCCACTCACCGCGGCGTCACTCGTAGACTGCCCCTATTGTCCGCCCGCCGCCCCGCCCCGCTCTGCCCGCGCTCGGCACTCCGCTCCGCCGGGGAGACCTGCCGACGGGCTGGCGGCGGCGGGACTGAGGGAGCCGTCCGCGCCGAGTTGGAGCCGGCGAGGCCGGGATGGCCCCGTGGGCGGACGACCTCGCGGTGGGACACCAGGCACCGTGGTGGGATGGCCCCCGCCGTGGTATGGGACGTGACAGGACTCTGCCCACCACGGCATGAACTTTGCGCTCGAACCGGTGGATATGCCGAGGGCGTGCCCAGGCACTGTTCTCCCCGTTAGCCAAGGGACCCCTCTTCCAAATGGCTTTGCTTGTCTGTAAGTGGGCCAATGTGTTTTATTAAGCACCTTGAGTTTGCTGGAGCCCACACAGGTTGTGGGCTTCAGTGTGGTTTTGGTTTTGTTGGCAGAGATCAGTGCTGCTTAAGAATCCTGTTGGGTTTTGATATGTATTTTGTAATTTAAAGACAGTCTTTAAAATGTTGGAAATGCGGCATTGTTCAATTCTGAACGTGGAGAAGTGGGTTTTTCTCTTTTCCCCTTAAGAGAAGCAACTGAGATATGGGTGCATCCGCAGCTGTCCCGAGGAAGAAGGGTTTGGGGCAGAAGGCAGGGGAAGCCCTGGCAGTACAGCCAGGACTGAGTTACTGAGGGGTTAAAGAGAGATCGATCTACTGAAACCCTACTGACCTCTTGCCCAAAAGGTTTAGTGAGGTCATGGGCCTTCCAGTGTTTTTCTTTTGTGCTGTCGATAGCAGTATGGTGCCAGGTTTGGTCGGTATCACCCATGACTAGAGAGCACAGTTTACTGTAGAAGGGCTTTAAAGACCTAAATCCTCCAATTGCTCCACACTGTAGTGTCATGTCAAACAAGAGACTTCACTGGGTAATGCTTGAAAGCGGACTTTGCCCTCTATTTATGAGTTCACCTCTGTGTGAGTGAAAGTAAACACCGGGAGAAGCAGAACAGCAGCTCCACCTGAAGCTGGGGTGTCCTGACTTAGCTTAAGTTTTTAAATGCAGAAAACTGCTTGTGCTCGCATGCGTGTGTGTATAGATAGATGGTTATTTACACACTTACTGCTTTTTGCACCTAGTGTAATAATCCTCCAGGTAACGTGGATGTTTTCCCTCTCGTCTGCTGAGCCACATACACAAGGCTTACTCATCTGTAAAATGAACGTGACAGTGCTTATCAGCCAGCTCATGCCAAGGACCGTGTTGTGAGGATGGTGTTTACATTTCCACATGCAATAGGCTAGATGAAAATTGCCTCGAAAGTACAATATAATAAAAGGGAAATTAACCCCAGTAATATCAGTTCTTGCCAAGACTTGGTCAGCTACCAGTTCTGATAGTTCAGTTTTTGTATTTACTTTGCTTCGTATCAATTGCATTTCCCCTCCCCAAACCAGGCTTCATTTTGCACTGACAGGTAAGCTTGCTTAATTCAGTAAGTTGACTCAAGCTTAAAATAAAATATGCAAATGTCATCAGAGGATTGATTTCTGTCCCAAAGGTAGCACGCCGATGCTGCTACAGCATTTCCTGATACAACAATAGTGAGCATTATTGAGCTGCTCTCGAATTCTCCCCGACTTCCCTTGTTGGAACAATAATGTTATGAAGTGGAGATGCATTAATATTAAAAGCTAGAGCATCTATTATTAGCTGTGATGTAATCCTATCGAGGTAATTTTCAGAGAGATGGCAAAACAACAGCTTTTTATACCACAGAACTGTAACTTTGATTAAAGACTGCTGATTTAGGCTAAAAGACTCTTATATAAAAAAACCCCAAACAACAGCTAACCAAACAAAAAACCCCACAACTGTTTCTGTCCTTAATGAATTTTTTAATACATTTTAAAAGTACTTTTTCAGCTTTTCCCCGAGGTAGGATGAATCCAGGGACAAAAAAAAGGACTGCTAGCAAGAAGACCCAGGTTTACTTTTCTTGCTGCCAGCTGTCACGGCAGACGTACCTTCTTGATTGAAAGAAGGCTGCTCCACGCTCTCTTCTGCTGCCAGGAGTATTGCGGTGCCAGGAAATTTCCACTGCACGTGACTGAAGGAAGATAGGCTGCATTTTGCTGCTGCTTCCATTGTTAAACTAGGGAATATTTAATAGCTTGACTTATATTAATTATTAAATTTAACTTTTCCTTTGTAATTGCATCCTTGAAACTGAGTGTATTGCCATAGGATGTATTGCCATGGTAAATCGTAAAGCATATTTATTATATCCAGATTATCTGGGGAATTAAGGCTCTTAACGGAATATAGATTCATATCAGTTATTTGCTGTACACCAACACACCAAAAACTCCTTATTTCAGCTGCTAACTTGATGGATCAATTTTTTAATAAGTAATTTATCTTACAGAATGAGTATTTCACCTTTATTTTTTCCTTCAAATCTCTGGTAATACCTTGCTGGTTTGTATTGAGTCTATCACAAAATGTCAGTAACCTTAATATACATCAGGTGTCTTAACATAATCTCGCATTTTGGAAGGAATTTTCCATGTGTAAATCAGGCTTTGACACACAGGCACTAATGACCTTACTTCATAGGCAGTATTTCTCTCACCCAGTTTTCACCAGAAATTACAGTTGGGTCATTCTGGGGAAAATTCCCACACTTCCTCAGAACAATATCAAGACAAAGAAAAAAAAAAAAAAGATATTCCTACAGCCATAGGATGATTACCTCGAAGAGGGACTTGAGCTTTGTCATCTGAGTGACCTAGGTTTTGGGGTTTTTTTTTTTAGTTATTCTTGGGAATATCTAAGCATGTTTTGTCATGCTGTGACCTTCAGCAAACTTCCATTTCCTCACCACGGACGTTTTTCTGACAATCGGGCAGGCCCAAGCTGCAGCGGCTTAAGTTCGGAAGGGCCCGAGGCACAGGGGATGATGGCGAGGGGGCTGGGAAGGTTTCAGCGCCTTCTTGTCAGGCTCACAGCACGCGGAGGCTGCTGTAAAACAGCGGGTGAGGCCAGGGCCTGCCACAAGCTCTAAAGGGAATACGCCCCTTTCATTCAGGGCCTACGCCGGACCCCGGCCTGGCCGGGCACCCTCCGGACCTCTCCTCCCTCGCAGCGCACCTACGGAGCCATCGGGCTGAGCCGCCCGTCGGCGCTGAGCAGCGAACCACACCGCCGGTCTCCCCGCTCTGGGGACAAGATGGCCGCCGGCCGCTCCGGGCTCGCAGCAGCTCGCGCTGCCCGGGCGGGGCCGCTGTGCGTCTCCCTGGCAACCGAACTCCCCGCGCCGCCGCCGGTGCTTCGTAAGTCCCGCCTCCGGCGTGTGGCGGTTGCTACGGAGCGGCGCCGGAAGGGGCGGGGCTTGTCGTCGCCGTGCAACGGAGCCGCCGGTTCGGGTGATGGGAGCGGCCGGCGGGCACGGCCGGGCCTGAGGAGGGGTCCCCGCCGCCGGTAGGTCAGCGCGGGGGTGCGGGTTCGGTCGTCTCTCACACACAGACGTGGGGGCTGCAAACTCCCGCCGTTGGGGGAGGTATTCGGCCTTCTTTCCCCTCACGCCCCCCGGGGCTATCGCGGCAGTTGAAGACCCCTGTGGGATCGCAGCCTGTTCTGAGGAGAAGGGGAGGGGGAAGCGATCGTCTCGCCGAGGTTCCCCTGTGGGGCCAACTTTCGGAGGGTGCCTGGGAAGGACGGGAATGAAGCCAGCCCGGGTCAGTCGTGCGGCTGTCGCGAGTGAGGTGCTGGTGGAGGGCCTGAGCCCGGCTGCCTCCGCTGCGGTTCCTTGCGAGAGCGCGGGGCGTTTGGTGAAGTCCTGCTACCCCGGGCTCCTCTCTTCTGACAGCTCAGTGACGCGGCTGTTTCCATGGTCGGCTCCTTTGTACTCCTTAACATTCTGGGAATCGCTCTGTCAGCTCCCCTCTCTCTTCCCCCGGTCTTCTCTCATGGCACAGCCACATGAGCCAAACTGGATTTTCCAGGAATAAACTTAATAATGAACCACAATTACGTTTCCAACTGTTAGCAGCAGAGATTTCTGGATCTGGAATTCTTGTCTGTATGCAGACACTGGCACCACCTTACGCTTATTTTGCGGCATAAAAAGATGGTTTGTGATCAGTGTGAGTAGCTTCCCTCCTGGCAATAACTCCCAGGAAGAGTGACAACCCGATGGGTTTGTGTCTTGCTGTCACCTGGTGAATTTGTGCCAGCCGTGTGCTGGGGCCACAGGCCCTCGCCTTGAATTAGGCTGCTGCCAGGCTTCCTTACGTGTTACTTGTTATTGCTGGGACCAGTAAAGGCAATGTTCTGGGGAAGTGTTAGGTGTGCTGTGCCTATATACTTCTCATTTCCTGAGTAGGAGGTCTGGTGCTCCGGAGGATTTGACTCACTGCACTGTTACCTGGCTACACGCAGGCTAGGGCTGGGTTACATGACTCTTCTTTGATGTTTACAGAAACTAAGGACCTCAGCTGACCAGAAGTTTGTGTGTTTGTCTCTCATCAGGTTGTCTAGAATACCTAATTGCAGATTAGAGGATTCTTGTAGAAAATTATGTTGTTTTAAAAGTATATTATTGAAAATAGGAAAGCTTTTGGTACAACTTCATATGAGTTAATTTCTTATGACTCCTTGTTTGTGGGTTTCAGTAATCAAATTACAAACAAATCAGAAGATTTTATTGATGGGCCAGTTAAACATCATCTGAGATGATTAAAAGATCATCTTAAACCAAGGACTAATGGACTGTTGTTACATTGCTATCTCTTCGATCCTTTTGTAGTAGGTTGGATCTATAAGGACTAAAGTTCCCAAAACAGGAAAGGAATGACACTCTTTTAATTTTATTTATTATTTGTGGTATATTTTGTCTTTAATTTTTAGCTCTGGTTTAGTTTTAACTCGTCTTCCTGTGGGTGGGTGTTACGTTGAATTGTCTCTGGCTTCTGAAATCAAGCAGTGAAGTCTCTGGGAGTCAGGTGGCATCGCTGGTCATGGAACAGTCCTATCTGCTACCACAAAATCCACATGCTGGATCAGTACATGATGAAACCTTTCAGAGTTCCTTGCCATAGGACGTGTAGCATGTGTTGAAATCTCTTCATAAAGAATCCTATAGAAAGGGTGCTGTGACAGCTGTTTGCATCTCAGGGTGGAGATGAGGTTGCAACACTAGAAGTGTTGGCAAAGCCGCTGTGCTTGCGTCAGTGCGCTTGGTCTCTTAATCTTTGCCAGGCGGCAGCTACATGCTTCTGTAAAGACAGAAACATGGGCAGCTGCATTTGTCTGATGCAGTTTATGGAAGAACAAGCCCTGAGGGCAGTTGTAGCTTATGCACTAAGGATGCTGGGTGAGACACACTTGGAAAGCAGGGAGACAGATCAAGGAGTCAGGTAACAGAGAAATGGGTATAGCGTTGGGGTTGGATGTTGGTAAGCCAAATGGGGTAGCTTGGAGATGTAAAGGGCACATTTTAAGGCCTTTTGAAAGTTAGACGTGTTTGGTCCATGCTGTGGTAGCAGTTAACACATTTCCTTCCATTTGAAGGGACAATTCTATTTGAAGCAGACTAATCCTGAGCTTTAAAACCAACAACAAGGTGTGTGGTTCTAGTGAGTCACTGATTGTGAACCGTGCATACTTCAGTACAAATAAATGAATCACTTTGTTTCTTTTTGTTTTGGTAAGTATCTGGTAGGCCTAAAGAAAGATCATGACCTCATAGCTCTGAGTGTTATATAAGCACACACCAAAAGACAGACCCCGAGCCTTCATATACTCTTTTCTGTCTCCGTATTTAAACTTGGTTTCAACTTAATTTACTAACATGAATAGAAATAAGCATGTCTAAAACTCTTTAAGATCAAAGTCTAATAATATATATTTATATCTTGTGGAATTTGGCAGTTTAAATAGTCTAGGAAGGAAAAGGTGGGAGCACTCTATATATTTGGCTATACCTCCTAGGAAGAGAGAAGCTGTAAGGGTGTTAGCTTGCTGGCAGATGTACATCTCCATAGCTAGTCCTGGAAACTGAAGGCCTCTTGAATTCCAGTCAGATATCTTAGTTGCAGAAATTGTATCAACTACATCCATTGCTTACTTGCATTAATTACAGTACTACATTAGTGAAGGTGATTTGAAGTTTTAATTGACTTTTCAATGAAAGATTATATGTAGAGGGAGCAAGAGCTGGTGTTACACGTGTAACTCCACTCTCTCCCACTCCCTTGCATGGCTGGTTTTTGTTCTCAGGAGAGGCATGTGCCAAAGAACCTGGTTTTGTCTCAAAGATATTTTCTTCTGAATTAGCACTTCTCTGCAGTTGATTTTAGTGAAATGTAACTATGAAAATTCCCTAGGCTGCAATTGTAAAATTAATTTGTGGAATGAATTGCAGAAAGACTAACCTTGAAACTGCTAATGAGAGCTGCCTGCCCTTAACTTTATCAGTTATCATTTGCTTGTGAATATATGTTAGTTTCCTTAATAGTTGTAGATCCCGAGAGTCTGCGCTTCACCACTTACTTAGAGACAGGCTAAGTATGTTGTTAATTGTATAAAGTATAACATTCTGTCCATATCAGCTGGATTGTAGGCTTTTGGCTCTAGACTATCTATGCACAAAGGATGACATGCCTCAACTCATGTTTCTTTGCCTCCACCTTAATTGGTATTCCATTAATATGTGACATGAGACACCACGGTGAAGGGAATCTTACCAAACAGCCAAAAGGGAGGGCAAGTGAGTGAGTGCCCACTGCTGTCTGGAAGCTTCAGCTTGAACTTCAAAGAGGTAGCAACTGTGGGTGCTGAGCTTGTCCTCACTCCTTCTTCAGTGCATTTGTTGTGCATTCCCACCTTGCTAAACTTGTCTTTCTCAAACAAAAAGGGTAAGGATGTAACACAATATATCAGAGTATTGACAAAAGTAACAAGCACCCCAGAACAAGACAGGTATCAGTAAATTTGAGTGAGTTGAGTGGAGAATTACCGAGGTGGTCAAGGGGCTGAAGCACTTGTCTGTTGAGGAGAAGCTGGGGCAACTATCTTTCTTCAGCCTGGAGAATAGGTAGCACTAGGGTCACCTATTAGCATCCTGCCTGGACCTATGAGAAGGTTATCAAAAAGCCAGACCCAGGCTCTTTAGCTTGGTGAAGGGTGGGAAGATGAGAGACAACAGGCGTAAGCTGAAAGAAGAGAGGTTCAGAATATATGGGAAAAAAAAAAACCCCTTTTCCCCATGAGGCCAGACAGGCAGTGAGTGAGGATGACCAGAGAAGCTGGATCCTTGGAGGTGCTCAAAACATATCCGAGTAAAGCTCAGAGCACCCTGGTCTGACCTCGTACTTAACTCTGCATTGAGCAGAAGGCTGGACAAGAGACCTTATGAGGTCCCTTCCAGCTGGAATGATTCTGTGATCCCAGCAGAAAAGGCTGAACTGGGCAAGCGAGACCCAGTGTAGAAAGCGACACCTAGACGTCATGAATTGAAATGCAGCTTTTAAGCACTGTTAAGTAACCTTAGGTTTGGGGAAAACCTGCTGTCAAGGCTATCATGGTATCAGTTTATCCATCTTCCCCCCAGCTGGAGCAGAAGGCAAAATCATGGCTGCATGAAATTCAGAGAAGACAACACCACATTGGTAGCGTTACTTTGGTTCCCTTCCTCCCAGTATAGCGAATCGTGATTCTTGATAGAGCATGTAAGGGATTTCTCTTGGAATAGTTTCCCTTTTGTCTACAGTCACTAAGTGATCCACATGAACTCTTCTACTTCAAAAGAAAGCAAAAAAAGTATATGCACTTAAGTGTTGGTTAAAAATAATAAAATATCTGTGCTCTGTGTTTGGTTCTGTAACCATTACATAGTAAGACAGTGTTTTCTGTCCTTAGTCTATTTAAGGGAAGACATAAGTTGTATGCCTGTTCCTAAAAGGTGGATTGGCTGTGGGGTGTGAAGGTCCTTGTACCAAGTGTCCTTGTTTGCAGTTGTCACAGTTAACAAATACAGGGTTTAAGTCTGAACCTAAGATGTTATTTTCCTTGATTTCTAAATTAATTTACTTCTTTTATCTTACTTATGTTAAAGTGCTTTCTAGATGTCACTTTTCTCCCACTTTGACCTGGTTTGTGTTCTCCCCTGTTTTCAACTTCACATCTTTAAACTTCTCTTTACTAACAGATTGATTCTACTTTGGGATAATGGCAGGAAAAGTAAAGTGGGTAACTGACATAGAAAAATCTGTTTTAATAAACAACTTTGAAAAGAGAGGCTGGATTCAGGTGACAGAGAATGAAGACTGGAATTTTTATTGGTAAGTACATTAAAAAAAAATCCCCATTTCTAATTTTGTGAAGCATTTTAATATCTTAATATCATTAATAGTACAACAAAATGCACACTGAAAAAAGAAAGATGCAGAAATGATCATTGATTTATTGCAGTACTTCTAAGAGTGTAACATTATTTCGTTCCCTCTGTAATTTCTTAGGCTATTGATGATCTTCTGTTCAAATTTGCTTTGGTAGATTGCTGTATCTGTGCAGGCCTGCTAAAGTCTTTCAGAGTCCTCAGGGTAGAAGGTCTCATCTGCGTGGATCCATTCTCACGCTACTGATCTAGTGTATCTTTGCACTTTGCCAGAGGTTTTGTCAGGGAGTGGAAAGTCAGATACCGATCACTTTTGGGAATACCAATGGTAAAAAGCCCAGGGGAAAGGCTCTGTGCTCACTGGTTTTGATTTTGAAATGTGGTACCTGAATTGTTGTTGGCGTATGCAGTAAGCAGAGTTTTTTCCTTTAGTGTTGGAGGGGATCTGTGGCCTGGGAGGAATCTTTGAATGTATCTTCTCCCAGAATTTTCTGACAATGAAACATAAGCAAAGTAATCCGAAAGTACACAGCGCCAATATCTGACAAAATATTCTTCTGTCAGTGTAATGGAGGCTTGCCCTGGTGCTGGAGTCCAGGCTCCTGTAATGTAAAGGCCTTGAGAACTGTACTTTCCCTCTCCCCCTCAGTTCAAGGACAGGGAACTGCTTGAGAGAGACCAGTGCAGAGCCACAAAGATGATGAAGGAAGTGGAACATCTCCATTATGAGGAAAGGCTGAGGGAGCTGGGTCTCTCTAGCTTGGAGGAGACTGAGGAGTGACCTAATTAATGTTTATAAACCTGTAAAGGGCGAGTATCAGGAGGCTGGAGCCAGGCTCTTCTCGGTGACATCCAGTGATAGGACAAGGGGCAGTGAGTGCAAGCTGGAACACAGGAGGCTCCATGTAAACATAAGGAGAAACTTTTTCACAGTGCAGGGTGACAGACACTGGAACAGACTGCCCAGGGAGATTGTGAAGTCTCCTTCTCTGGACACATTCAAAACACCTGGACATGTTCCTGTGTGACCTGTTCTAGGTGATCCTGCTCTGGCAGGGGGGTTGGACTAGGTGATCTTCCGAGATCCCTTCCAACACCTAACATTATGTGATTCTCCTTCATGACAATGATTTATATGCAGACTACATTCACTCTCAGTATTGAAATGTTGAATAATTAAAATTATATCAAGATAATGATGAAAGGAAGAGCCTAAATAATCTAGCTTCTTATTTGGCATTTGTCTAATATGAGGCTGTCCTAGAATGCAGCAATCTATTAATTGACAGAAACAATACTCTTTAGATAAATGAAACAATTAGCATTGTCCCTTTCAAGTACGACAGAATGGTGGGTTTTGCCGCCAAATGTACCCTTTGTAAACCACTTATTTAAATGGGTAGGAATCTAGTAATCTGCTCATGCTTTTGGAATGTGGCTGGGGGGGGAGTCAGGGAACAGGGCATTCATGGAAACTGTTGTGTGACTGGTTGTTTTGGTTTGATTTGTTGTTTGTTTGGTATCTTTTCTTCCTGAAATGATAACAGCAGATTGATGGCAGTCAGGAAATACTCTTAAATTTCCAATATGAGATATCTAATACAGAAAGTTCATTGTATCTGTGGCCCTGCTCTTATCTTTTGTGAAAAATGAAGTAGATAAATGAGTTGATGACTTTGTCACCGCAGTCCACTGACCTGGCATTTATGGGTGTTTTTAGCAAGATCTCTGAATCACTCTTTTCAATTCATATGCTTGAAGTCCTTCACAATTTGAATAGCAAGGCAGTCGGTAGGAGGTTGTTTTTGTGTAATTTTTGTAAGAAGAAAGCTGAGTTTCCAGAGAGTGAAGTAACAGATTTAGAAAGATGCTTCTATAGCATTTGGGTGTGCATGCATCATTTTTAGGCCCTTGGGGGTTGATGTGACTATCAACAAATCAGAGTCCATCAGGGCCAAGTTATCATCTTCCTTTCCTCACTTTCTGCACCAATTTCAGTAGTAGTAGAAGGATCAATAAAACCTCCAGCAGGATTTAATTGTATTTGATAATAGAAGTTCAGGATATGCTGGTTTGTCACTGCAGCAAGATATTATACTACAAAGACAAATGAGAGCAGAGAAAGATTAAGTGAAAGTAACAAAAATAAAAAAAAATCAACCCTGTCCTTCTGAATTGTGTTTCTTGTGAGAAATCATTTGGTACCTGTCTTTGCTTTCAGGATGAGCGTACAAACAATCAGAAATGTTTTCAGTGTGGAAACTGGTTACCGCCTCTCTGATGACCAAATTGTCAATCATTTCCCAAACCACTATGAACTGACCAGAAAAGATTTGATGGTAAAGAATATCAAGCGATATAGGAAAGAACTTGAGAAAGAAGGCAGTCCTCTTGCAGAAAAGGATGAAAATGGGAAATATCTTTATTTGGGTATGTGGTTCTCATTATCAGTATTACTTTTCTTTCTTACGTAGTCAATAACCTGGAACTGGCTAGCTTTTCTGTGCATAAAGCACTGAACCTATGAAGTGTTAGAACATTAAAGGGACTTTCTTGAATTGCTCAGTCCCTGTCAGTTAAATAAAGTGCACTTAATCCTAAAATTGTTCTCTTCATTCTGCAAAACTAACAGCCTTCTCTCTGCCCTCAAATCTGCCATTAGAGCATAAAGAAACACAAGAATAGGAAAAGTGATAAAAACAGTAGTAGTGAATATTTCATAATGAAATACCGTGTTTTCAAAGATTTTCAAAAGCTTTGCTTTGAAGGATAATGGCTAATATTTTACAAATTGAGAGGAACAGAGGATGTGACAGTTGTTCAGGATCTTTATTGAAATTAGAAACAAAGCCAGAATAAAAGGCTGAATATGTAAACTTTCCCCGTTATATTAACACAGTACTAAGGTCCAATTCCTCCACTGCATACTTGCTAGCAGTATTCCAGGAGGAGCACGAATCCAATTTGTGTGCATGGAAGTTGTATTTAGACTTAGTTTTGTAAGTAGTAAGGTCCTTAAGGAAGACTGAGCAGTGCAGCATTAGTTGATTAAACATTCTGTCAAGTGATAAGGAAGTTCCTATTTTTAAATGTAAGGGCACAGAAGTAGATTTGTAACTAGAATTCTTGTGGGTAGGGGAGGTAGTCTGGGGAGGGGTTAGTTTGTTTACGTTGTTTTGTTCTTGTTTGTTTGTTTTGTTGTGTGTGTTTGTTTTTGTTTTGTTTTGTTTTTAATTATTCTGAAGAGGGAAAATTGTGAGATTTAAGGTACTTTGCAATAAGGTTACAAAAGGCTCTGAAAATTCATAGGAGACAGGGTTGAATTTCTTTAATTCAGAAGTGAAAAAATGTTATCTTACACTGGAGCAAAAACTAAAAGAAACTTTTTCAGAAAGGCTCTGGACAGAACTGAATGAACAGACTCTTCAGAGGAGAACCTTGGGGGAAATTGGAGAACAAGTAAATGACTGCTAGAAAATAAAATTTAAGAAACCCCAAACAAAACAAACACACACACACACACACAAAAACCCACCCAAAAAACAAACCCACAAACCAGCAGTAGATCAGGAATGAGGAGACTAAAGTTGTTTTTGGGGTCAAAAATTTGAAGTGAAACAGATACAGGGATATGTTGAATTGATTTCCATCTTGGAAAAGTGAAATTAAAGCACTGTGTTTCCATGTAAGAAAGAAGCAGTTTGGTATTTCAGGGAAGTGAAGATAATCTGACAGCAAAAAGCAAGAAATGCTTTTCTTTAGATTTCAGTAAGAGTGGTAATACTGACTGTAGCAGTGAATAAGAATGGCTAATGGGAGTTAGACGGAAAAAAAAAAATTACCATATCCAAAGAGGAAGCAACATCAACATTCACATTTTTGCATGCACAGAAGATGATAAAGTGGCTAGCAGATTGGTAACTGACACAGGAAATTTGGAACGTTCAATGAAGTTAAGTTGGAATGGTATATAACAATATAATTTCACAGCATATAAACAGAAAGAGAAAATTGCATCTGGTGAATTAAAATCTGTTCATCTGAAGTTAGCAGCATACAATATTTTGCAATTGTTTCTTTAATTAAAAACTAGAATTTAAAGTAGCTAAAAAGCAATACATGAGTCTTAATGAAGATGGATCATGCCAGCCTGGAAAACTGGGAAAAAAACCCCAAAACAACAGAATTTTCTTTTAGTCTGTATCTGCCAATAGCCTTATCAGATATAGTGTCCTTCATTGTGCACTTTTTTTTTCTTTTTATTTCCCTTAACTCAGATTTTGTTCCAGTTACTTTTATGCTTCCTGCCGATTATAATCTCTTTGTTGAAGAATTCAGAAAAAATCCCTCCAGCACTTGGATAATGAAACCTTGTGGCAAAGCTCAAGGAAAAGGAATATTCCTAATCAATAAACTCTCCCAAATTAAAAAATGGTCTCGAGATAGCAAAACATCTTCGTAAGTTCTTAAAACCCAAACCCTTTATTGTACTGTCTGTAATCAGATGAATCACATCAACATGCTAATTGTCTGATGCATGGGAAAAACATTCCATTATTATTACTTGGTCATTATATAGTTAGTTTTGTATTTAATCTCATTTGTTATCTGACTTCCTCCTTCAAACAGGTTTAATGTGATTTGTTTTGGTATGAGGAGGTACAAAGCTGCTCAATTAACTATTCTTTATAAAAGTGCTTTTGGTGTTGTTGGGAGAAAAATTGCAGAAAAATAAATTCTTCTACTTCATAGTATTAAATAACAGGAAGCAAGAGAAAAATCTCTTTTAGCAATTTCAGTAATTACTTTATTTAATCTATATTAAATGACTTTTTAAATTGGTACAGAAGAAAATTCATTTATATGAAATAAATACATTATCTGTTTGGAGCACAAAATAATACACCTTACATTGGTGATTTACTTCCAAATGGATGAAACCTTGTTAGCACTCTGTGTTTTTCAAAAGTTTTGATCACACAGTTAATGTTAACGAATTATTTTTTTTTATCTCCTTCCCCTCCCCTCCCTGTTATAAAGGGAGTGGTTGAATATCACCTGAGCTTGTTTTGTTTTGCTTTTCTGGTTTGACTTGGAATCTGAAAAAATGTCACAACCTGAAAGTTATCATACCTTTTCATAGTGGTTAGCAATTGCACACCAAGCATAAAGACAAATATTGTAAGAGTATAAGAACTTGACTAATGAAGCTGATTTAATATGTTCTCTTTGCTTGTTTGAACTATTCTAAGGTCTAAATGCTCTCCAAGGAAAAAAAAAAAAATGGCTTGTAGAGCTACATTTTGAATGGCTTGGTCAGCTACCCTGTTAACGTCAAAACTGAGTTTAAATGGTTAATTGACCTTGGTCATCTGTTTAGTATTTTTAACTTTTGTTTGTTTGTTTTCTTGGCATGTAATGCCTGATGCCAAGTGTGTATTATTAACCACTACAACTTCATACATTGTCTTGACACAAGATGCAAGATTTCAGTCAATCCAAAATTACAGACTGTTTCTAAAGAAGAACAAGAGTTATCAGATTATATTGTTGCAATTTTCACATTCTGAAATATGATTTGTGTTTTTTCAGGTTTGTGTCTCAGTCTTCCAAAGAAGCTTACGTGATTTCTCTCTATATCAACAATCCATTACTCATTGGTGGAAAGAAATTTGATCTTCGTCTGTATGTTTTAGTATCTACATATCGTCCGCTGAGATGCTACATGTAAGACTGTATCTATTTGTATTTTCTTATGAAAAAATGTTTAATTTTGTCAAAATAGCATTGCTCTAGTTGCACAAAGAAGTTTAACATGTACATGGTATCCTAGGATGCTTTTTTCATTATATCTTATTGAGGTTTAACACATTTTAATGACTTTTTGCATTTAAGGTATAAACTTGGATTTTGCCGGTTTTGCACAGTAAAATACACGCCGAGTACAAGTGAATTGGATAACATGTTTGTGCATCTGACAAATGTTGCCATTCAGAAACATGGGGTAAGTGTACTGAGTTGTTAGGTGCAAGAGTGATTTTCTTAAATTGTCCCCAAAAGTTGGAATAAAAAGGTTTTATTTGTCATATTCTTCATCATCTTGCAGTTAAAATACTTCAACTTGAACTTGCAACTAAAACTTTAGAATGCTGCACATTGAAAGTATGCAAGATAATGAGCTGCAGCTCTGTAATAGCCTGGGATATCTTCAGTAATGACTTTCAATAGTTGAAAACAAGGGTTTTCTTCTTCAAGTCTCCTGTCATTTAAATGCTAATATGCTCACTTAGCAATTGATTCTGTGAGCACTGAAATTAATGAAGCCTGGTTCCTGTGGATTTATATTTTATAATAGCATTTTAATATCACCTTCCTGATCTCTGCTTCCCTCTCTCTCTCCCATGCAGTTAATTCATCTTTCTTATTTCCAGCACTTATTCATCATAGTGCTTTCCATCATCTTCCTATTTTTTCCTCCTTACCCAGAGAAGGAAGGTGGGGGCAAGAAGGGGAATGTGCAGTTGTGAGGCTGGAGATAAGTGTTTGCTGCCTGGCCAGCTGGTGGCTTCCTCTTGAATGGACAAAGATGGAGTTCTGCCCACAGAACTGTTCTGTCCTGTAATTTGCCATTGACATTCACAAAACATGTGGAAGCCTGATAGCTTTGACAGAACTTCCCTATGTCAGAATTCCCCAGTGGGAAGAAAGGCTAATGGGTCAGAGGTGATGTGAGCAGATGGGCCCACGCTATCAGTGCCCAAGCTTTGTTTCTTCAGGCAATCCACTTGAGGATGATGACTGTCCCTTTTGAGTTTTTAGCAGATGTCTGTAACTCATAAGCTGTGCTTCTGTTACAGTAATTAAACCTCTATTGTTGTACTTCCTAATTTCTTAGGCTTTATTTTAAGAGTATGGAAAACAAATGTGAATGTATGTACACGCATGCGTACTCTCACGCATGTATTCATATTTGTATACATGTACACTCACACACAAGACACATGTAATTGCAACTTTGCTGAATGTGCCTTGTCTATTACTTTTATGTAAGATCTGCAGCATAGCAGAACTGGTTTTATCTGGATGTTCCTGTAACAACAATGTGAATTATGAATGTCACTTATGGTGGGTTATAAACCAGAGTAAGTGTCAAAATGTGACATTTTTCAGTACTACAGACATTTTCTTGCTCAGGTACTGAGTTGTGAAATGCTTCAAACACATTATGGTTTGACAGGGTACGCTGACAATTAGTTGTGATGAAAGCAGATCCCATACAATTTAGAGCATAAATTATGGTGCTGTTGCCAGTAGTAGTAAAGAGGTGAGACACGTGATTATGTTGCCTATCCCATCATTATGCAGAGTTTCATCTTCTCTACCAGTTAAAGAATGGCCTTCTAGATGGCTTCCAAATAAAAGTAGATATGAAAGTAGTGGGCTGAAGTCACTCTGAAAGAAGAAAGTACAACAGAAATGGATATAGAATTATCAGCTTAAAAATGTGGAGTCATAAATTTTGAACCACTAATATCTGTTGAGTTTTGCAGAAAGAAGTGAGAGAAGTTTAATGTAAATCCCCTTTATACATCCCATCTGTCCTTCTGTTTTAAACAAGTTATAATTTTGGAGGCACTTAGGCTGTACAGTTTTAGAACAACCACCCAGTTTGAACTGTCAAGTAATTTATCAAAATTATGATGAGATCTGGAAAAAACTCTTAAGTTCTAGCTGTTAATCTCTACTCTAAGCCCTATGTGAACTGTAGAGTTCCAGCAAGTCTGTACCTTACAAACTCATGGGAAAACATTCCTAATTTGAAAAGTGTACTATAAATATCCGGGAGAGGGAAAGGGTAAAGTGAAGAACAAAGAGTAAGTCAGTAGACCCATTGTAATGTTTGTGCTAGAAAATACAGTTCTGAGTCACTATTCGCTGCATGTGTAATGCAAACAAAACAACAGTAATTCTTCCATTTAATTATTTTCAGTTAGTGATCTTCTATGTGGCCTGCAATAATCTACTTGGTTTTAATACTTTTAATTAAACAGCTGTGATTGTGTAAAGCTCTACCCAGTTGCAATCTATTTTGATTTGAGTACTTGTTCTGAAACGCAAAGAAGGCTGGAACTTTGATCTCTGTTCCCTTGCTGGAATCTGGTCTTGAGACATTTTTTCCATGCAAGTCCTGAGAACCATGTTTCAGATCTTTATTTGTACAGTCAGTTTTCTGAATTTACTAAGGGGGGAGCTGTAGAAAAAGCCTTAAAATAGATAGAGGCTTCTCTGACCTTGTCTTAGAGGACAACAGATTTTGTTTCTCTGAGAACTTTTTTTCTGCTCTATGCATTCTGTGTTTTATAATTTAGTGGGGACACAATCATTAATTCTTAGAAATGCTCTGAGGAGAACCTTAATAAAGGGACAAATCATTTGTCTTGAGAGTTATTCAAGAGCTGAATATGTGTCTTTCCATCATTAAGAAAAAAAATCTGTTTGCTCTTGTCTTTCCATTCAAAGAAAATATAGTGTAGAGCCTATAGCCTCTAAAAAGACAAATATAATGTAATCTAATTTTTTCCCTTGCTCTGTTTCAGTAGCATTTAGTGGGGTTTTTTTATATCATACTGAATTACTTGAAAATTAACCTTTAAAAATAATCAGGTGTCATTTCACTGTCTTCTTGAATGTAACTGTTGTCAGTAGCACTATTAAGAAGATACTGTGTTTGCCTTTTGGGGAACAGACAAGTCACATTTAAAATGAATAAACATAGACAAGCATTATCAAATGCTGCATTTTAAAGCAGCTAACTTCAGTGAAATTTAGCTATTGCTCACTTAATTATTTCTCCCTTATTCTTTCCTTTCACATTTAAAAACTTGTATTTCCAAATAATAAATTATGTTTTACTAGAAAACTGTCAAAGTACCAGTTGTGCTTTTAAGAAAGATTTATTACTTCGTTTGAAATGTGCAATATAAACATATACATCTATAATAAAAACAGTTGTTTATATAGAGGGCATTTCAAAGTAAAGCTGAGGTCTACATAAAGCTGTAAAATGGAGTGAACACAATTTGCTGACTTTGTTATAAGAGCAATACTTACATGTAGGTATAAGTAGGCTTTTTTGTGTGTATGTTTGAATGAAAGAAAACTGCTGAACAACTTCAAAATCTTAGACTGAATTAATTCCTTAACTCTTCAGGATGATTACAACCATATCCATGGAGGCAAATGGACAGTGAGTAATTTACGCCTGTATCTGGAGAGCACTCGTGGAAAGGAAGTCACAAACAAATTATTTGATGAAATTCATTGGATAATTGTACAGTCACTGAAGGCTGTTGCAGTGAGTACTGTTCCAGGAATGCTGCCAATGACAGCATTACTGCTGCAGGCTTCTCATAACCATGAAAGTGAGCTTGCCATCAAAACCCCTGAAATCTATTTCCTGCTATTTGAGCGATGGTGTTGGTGCTGATTTCTGCAATTCTGTTATCTCTTGATTTCTCTGAGCTGAGTGAACTTGAATCTTGGGTGGGTGGGTGAGCTATCTGGGCTTATTGAAGAAGTGAATGAGTCTCTTTCCTTGAGGGCTCTGTGAACTATTTAATATGACTTGATACTGCCCTTGTGAATAGCATTAAGCTCTGCCAAGACACGTGACATCATTTCAGCAATAACAAATGTGTCAAAGAAAAAATAGCTCTGGAGGACAATTTATCAAAGAAAGCACAAGGCTATTAGTTCAGCAGTTACATGAGTTACTTTCACCCCTTTTGTACATGAGTCATGTAGTTATCATGAACTCTTATTAAAAAAAATAATAAAGAAAAGTAGCCACCAATCCTCTTCTTGAGTGACTTTCTAGTGTTCAGCTAATATCCCATGATTACATTACAGAGCAGGTACCACTCTGTTGTCACAGCTGGGGTAACTATAGAGCTCACTGGTGCCAAGCACTGTCCTATTCCCAGATGCATGGTCCTGTCATCTCTTTTGGGTTGGTCCTGGCACCATCATGAGCTGAGTCAGCTCACTCGCCCAAGTAACAATTACTCTCTTGCTTTATTGATGGGTTAGTATTCTGCCAGTGTAATAAGCTGGATCACCTCACTGAAGGACCAGATGAACACTAGAGTCACCACAAGGAAGAGGGACAAGGTCATGAAGCTAGTATCAGTGGGGAGTGGGGAAGCATGGCTCAACTTGGCCTCTGCCATGCTGTCGTATTGGAAAACAGATGTGAGAAGAAAAGGGTTTTAATCCAAATGTTAGCAGAACCTTAAAATAGAGCAAGAAAAGTGTTGAGAAATATTGAGCCTGAAAAGTTTTGGTCTTCTGTCTTTCTGACAATGACAAATGTAATGAGAGATGCTTGTTCCTCCTTTCCCCTTACACTTCCTGAAGAACTGGAAAACTTTCATTATCAGTCTAGGGAAAAACATCTCACTAACCTGTTACAAAGTTTGCTTTAAAAGATCTGATGAGATTTGCATAGAAGAGAGATGTACCATGCTTGCTGCAGATGTTAGCAGATGCTCAGAAACTACTGATTCTCTAGAGGATGTGCATCTAAGCACAACTCGGTCCTTTGTCTCTCTTGGCTTTTGGTATGGTAGTTCACTTGAGCTAATTTTAATTTTAAAATGTATCTGATAATTGTTTGACCTCCAATATCTCTGTAGTTCCAGAAGCATAATAAAATAAATGTCTTTGACTAAGTCTTTTTCTGGAGCTTAAAGAATTCATGATTATGTGAAACTGTTATGTAAATGTTAAAACGTCCTGATTTCTCCTGACACATGCAGGCTTTAAATAGTTATTAATTTTTTAAAATATGAAAACACTTTTAACATTGGAAACATAATTAAAAATTAAGGTAAATTACTACTTATCATTAATGTAATAATTATTATTGGAATTTTTGCTCATAGCTTAGAAAACAGGCAATCCTGAATTTACCAGTTGGCAAGCTTCTATTAGAGTTACAACACTGGAAACTGTTATAGAAGATTCAAAATGTAATCGTGTTGATGATTTCTAGCAAACAAGTGTGTAATTTGGTTACTTATTGAACTGTTGATTTTAATACATATTGTTGTCTTTTTGGTTTTTTTTTTTTTTAGCCTGTAATGAATAATGATAAACACTGCTTTGAGTGTTATGGATATGACATTATCATTGATGACAAGCTTAAACCATGGCTAATTGAGGTAAAGTTACATAAAATACAGGGAAAAAAACCCTCCTTCTCAATTCACAGAATAAAACTAAGTAGGTTTCAATGTAGTCTTTCCTCTTTTGAAATAGTATCTTTTGCTCCTCAGGTAAGTGGATTAAGAAAAATCATGGAAAGCAAAATAGGCTGTGTGATGTCCAAGCTCCGTGTGCTTTTGTTTACCATTTATTTGATATTTCTATTTGTTTATGGGTTTCTGTTCTGCCTTTTAAATCCAGTGCATCCTTATAATTTGTCTTCAGCGGCAGTCTGAATGTTAGCAGCCCTATTAGAAACTGTATCAGTACTGGAAAAATTGGCATTGGCTTGATAGAGCATAACATCAAACTTCAGTTTTAAATGGTGTCATCACCTTAATGTTGAGGGGAAAAAAAAAAGCACATGAAAGATAATTGAGATAATTTTTAAGACTTTTTTTTTTTTTTTTTCCCCACATATATTTATCTTTAGTGGATTAACTTTCCATCTGTATGTTCAGCATAAAATTTACCCAGCCCTCTGCCTTCTCAGTCTAATTGAAAATGAAAGATGAAAAGTAAACGGACTTTAGAAAGAAATAAATCTGTTTATTGTTCTGATACCACTCTTCCGTAATAAATGTGGAACATGTGATATTTTAAATGAACCTCAGTTTTAATTAGAACAAGATGCAGTGTAGTGCTGTGAATAGAGATTACACATCTGTTTCTCTAGCTCACAATTTATAGGAGAGAACTCAGGTTATGAACATAAATAAAAGCTGTTTACCTAGAAGAAACTCTCAGATTCCCGTATATAACAGCTGTTGGAGTGAACCAGGCAAATTTTAAGCACTGAAATGTATGGGTTTTGTATCCATATAGACTTGGAAAATTAAACAAAAATCCATGTCTTGTCTAATTCACTCTCGTAATTCAACCAAAATCTTCAGACTGACACTGCAGACACTTTGTGGTGTGGTGCTTTTATTTTTAAGTAAAAATAAAAATACCCAGTGGGGGATTCCTTCCAGTGTCTGAGGAACTGAAAGATATGCTTTGAGACGCTGAGTCCTAATTTCCAAAGTAATATGTATAGTCATCACACATGCTGTTTGGAGAACTGTATACCACTCAAAAAATGGATGCTGACTTTTTTTTTTTTTTTTTTTCTTCTTCTTTCTTTTGTAGGTTAATGCTTCCCCTTCTCTTACTTCCAGTACTGCTAATGATCGCATCTTGAAATATAATCTTATTAATGACACACTTAACATTGCTGTGCCTAATGGGGAAATTCCAGACTGTAAATGGAATAAATCTCCACCAAAAGAGGTTCTTGGCAATTATGAAGTCTTGTAAGTTTTATCAGTGTTTTATATAAATGCAAATGTTTTTCAGTTACCTTGCTTTTTTTTTAATGTGGGGTGTAGACCACAGGGAGAAAGTAAACATTCTGATGTGAAAAATGGGCACAAAGTACCACTTTCATTTTCTTTGGAGCTGCAAGAGGAACTTTGGAGGTGATGCATTAAAGCAGAATTGCCTTGCCCTATCTCCAAAGGGAATAATACTTGCCTGCTAAGCCCCTGCCTGCATCTTCTGAGCTTCCAACAGCTAGATTTGAGGGATAGAGGCAGAGACAGTGTTTATGCTCTGCATGTGGAGAGCTTTAATTGTATTGAATGTAATATATGGGAGTTGAATAGATACTACAGCTCTTTGATACAAATTTTCTCTCAGTTTGGAGAAATGATGCCTCTTGATTCCTGTAGTTCATGGATGTAATAATAATGAGTTGTCAGATATTTTTAAAATTCCCCAATCTGTATTATAGAGAGAGAAACGAAGGAGACAGAGATCTTTATATTGGAGTGTCTGAAGGACTTATCTGGGATTGATTGGTCTTATTCAGAGAAACACTGATTTAGATATCATATGGTGATACAGTCTTTCATATTTTTGGAGCAAATGTTCAGACAGGTTCTCTAGCACTAGTGGTACAGTTGTTCAGTACTCCAGGAATGTGGTTATCTGTATAGTTGATCCACTAGTTCATACTGATCTCTTCTATATACTAGTAAAGACAGTAAAATATAAGCATTGCATGAAATTTGATTTAAGTTTTAATGAATGTTATATATGTGGTAGCTGCAAATACCTATATTATAGAGTATATATCATGATTGTTCTACAAAATACTGTAATATTATCTTTTGATAATTATGCACCTGTAGTCAATTTGTGCTTGGATTTTGCGTAGCAGCTGAGAGGTGAGTATATACTGAGGTTATCTGAGGCCATAATGGGCTTGGATATTTAAAGAACTACTTGTCACTGTGGTTAAGTGTTACAAAATCCATGTCATCAAATGCATTATGTTGCTGTTTGTTCACCTCATTCTTTCCCTGCTTGCACTCTGATGCAACATTGGAGTTTTTTAACACTGCAGCTAACAATCCTCTAAAGCAATACCTTAAGACTTTATTAAACCACCAGTAGTCTGATATTCCTGCTTAACTACAGACCTATGTAGTGAGGAGAAATACAGAGGTGCGTGGGAGATTTCACAAGCACAATGTTTCACAAAATCGGGAGGTTAACCAAAGCTGCCAGATGATTTGCTTGTTTCAAAAAGTAACTGAAGATACTTCATTTGATCTGTATTGTAACATCATGTGGTAGTATATTTCCATAAACAGTAGTTGCATATCAAACTGTGCATGTGTAAAGCTGTGTGTAGAACAGCTTGTATTAAATTTCAGTGCTAGATAATAAGCAAACCAGAATATAGAGGACCCACTCTTGTTCATGCTGTGAGTAGCATGACAACACATTGAACAAGTTGTCTTATTTTTAGATATGATGAAGAGATGGCACAAAGTGATGGCCCTGATCGTGACTTACGAAGTCGTCCTGGGCAATCCACTGGAGTAAAAGGGAATCGTGCAAGAGATTCAGGAAAGCCTGTACTAACCACCTGGAAGTGATAACAAAACAAACAGCTGCGCTCTCGGTAGGAAGAACACCATGAACAAAAATGCAGTTTTTTAACAGATTCCTCTATTTTGCTACTTTGCATGAGAGAAATATTGAAGGAAGAGAATACAGCTTTTGAAAAGAAGTGAAATAAAATGCTCTAAGACCAGTAACTGTATTACACTGACACTGACACTTGATTATTATTATAATAATATATAGTATGTATATATAATTATATATATACTTTGTATAAATTAATATTCTCTCAGTAGTGATTAAGAAGTTTATAAAGGTAACAACTCAAAATACACATTCTGAAAGAAGCTCTTTGCTGTTCTGGATGTAATTTCTTTCCTATAGTGGCCTATCCCTAGGTCCCTGAAATAAATGAGCTGTGGGTTCTTTAAAAGGGTGATAGTCACAAGTGTTAATATTGTCACAATGATGGTTCAGATCCTTGCTAGTAAAAGAAGAGCAACTAGAAAAAATAGCAATACTTGGACTTGAGGCTATGATCAGTTAATGAAGCTAATGATTTATAAGCAGGATTAAGAAATTGAAAAGCAACTCTTTTTATGCCGAGGGTTGGGGTTTTTTTTTTTTGTTTCCTTGAAGTTTTTTGAGCTTGCGGCCTTTCAAAGGTAGAAAGTTTCATTGACTGTGGGAGTGTTTCATATTGTATATTGATGTATTATTTCACTAGCCATTAATTTTTCTTTCAGGATAATGCATGTCTGCATAAAACCAGACAGAACAACTCCATACTGTAACAAATCTCATTGCTTGAAGCTGATGATAAATCTTTATTTGCACCAGAATCCCTTAAATTATTTATGCCTATATGTAAGTACAGTATCTGTACATTTTTGTATATTTTGTGTGCAGTGTAATGAAAATACTGTTGCACGTGGTAAGCTATTTCTGGTAGCTCTGATAACAAAATTTGTGATGATTAGGGTATAGAGCAGAAGTTGAAAATAGGAATTTCAGTCTTCTAACAGCAAAGCATATAAATAAACTGGTCGGGTCTGTGGTCTGCTGTTGCTTCCACTTGCATTTCCACCAGCTATTGGGCGATTATTTATAAATGTACATGTGCAGATCTGGTTCCTTCCCCCTCCTCTTTTGTTTTGATGGTGGTGTATTCTGAAGAGAAAAACAAAGGAGGCTGAGAGTTTTAAATGTCCATGTAACCATAATACACTTTAATCTGTGTGCCGCTGGTGCAGTGATACTTGACCTGCCCGCTGGTCACAAGCGCCGTTCCCCAGGGCTCAGTATTGGGGCCTGTTCTGTTTAATATCTTTATCAGTGATTTGGATGAGGGGGTTGAGGGCGTACTCAGGAAGTTTGCAGATGGCACCAAGCTGGGCAGGACTGTTGATAGATATGCTTGAAGGTGGGAAGGCTCTGCAGAGGGATCTGTCCAGGCTGGATCAATGGGCTAAGGCAAATGGTTCAATAAGGTGAAGTGCCAGGTCCTGCACTCAGGTCACAACAACCCCCTGCCAGGAAGGCAAACAGCATCCTGTCCTGTATCAGGAATAGTGTGGCCAGCAGGATGTGATCATCCCTCTGTACCCCACACTGGTGAGGCCACAGCTCAAATACTGGGTTCAGTTTTGGGCCTTTCACTCCCAGAAAGACACTGAGGTGCTGGAGTATGTCCAAAGAAGGGCAACAAACAGGAGAGGAGTCTTATGAGATGTGGCTAAAGCACCTGGGGTTTAGTCTGGAGAAAAGGAGGCAGAGGGGAGACCTTACTGCTCTCTACAACTACCTGAAAGGATGTTGTAGCAAGGTCAGTCTCTTCTTCCAAGTAATAAGAAATGGCCTCAAGTTGCACCAGGGGAGGTTTAGGTTAGACGTTAAGAAAAATTCCTTTACCAAAAGGTTTGTCAAGTGTTGGAACAGGCTGCCCAGGGAAGTGGTTCAGTCACCATTCCTGAACCTATTTAAAAGATAGGCAGACGCAGTGCTTAGGGGCATGGCTTTGTGATGACTTGGCAGTGCTGGGTTAACGGTTGGACTCGATGATCTTGAAAGGTCTCTTCCAACCAAAACAATTCCACAATAGTGTGATAAGAGGGCAGCTGCTCACGAACTTCTGTCTTTGGGACAGTTGGTGCTGATGACTCTCAGACTGAATACAGTCCAGCAAGAGCAGTTTGGTCTGGGGGGACAGCAGGTGTGGGCTGGGTTGACCAATATCCTTCCACATGATCTGGGCTTCATCCTTGCAATAAAGAATGAAATACGTAGACTGAATGAGTCACTCCAAGTGTAATCCTAGTCTTGCTTAATCTTGTATATTCCATTAAAATAAAGACCAAAATTTACTCACTGGCTTCTCACTGGCTTCTACAAAAGCATGTTCAAGTTGGCTTTTGAAATATGGCTAAGAAAAGATGATTACGGCAGGAATACAGGTCTCGTAGTTTTGGGGGTTGGGGTTTTCTATGTGGCTTGGTTTTGGTTGGGGTTTTTTGTTTGTTTAGCTCCTAAGTGTGAGTCTGGCTTGTATATTTGAACCTCGACAGGAAAGCTACTCTTAAGTAGATGCGTGTTCAGATATTAAGTGCTGTTTCGATGATGTAATAATATTTAGTGGGTGGATGCTTCCTGCTTTACCACCAAGTTCTACCAAACTTGTTTGTAGGTGGCAGTCTGTGTTGGCAATGGTGTCCTTACAGCTAGGGAGTGACTTGAATCAGAGCGTCCAGAACACAGACACTGACTGACAAGACAGAAAAGGAATGGCACTACCTGTAATATTACTATTCTTGAATATCCTTATGTAATTGTTTAGGGGTTTTCTGATGGCTTGGAAAGAGTCACCTCACTTGAGCTTACACTGTTATTACTCAGTATAATAATGAATCTCCAATCCTGACTTCTGAAAAATTTTCATTATACTAAATCAGTGGAATTGTTACTATTGCTCTCAAAGAATAAGGATTTCTGTCCCAGTGTGTAGCAGACATATTCATTCACCTATAGTATTTACAGAGCAGTATTTTGTAAGGAAAATATTTTTCTAGGAGAGCTACCAATTTGGAGCAAGCAAATCCTTCTCTCTGGACACTGTACTATTGAGAAAGCATATCTCAGACACTTTACTTGAGGATGAAATACCTCTAAAACATCTAGTAAATTATCATTACTACCTCTAAATCAAAACATTAAAGCATTACTAATTGCGGGGGGGGGGAAGAGTAAAAAATTCTTACTGGAGCTTTTTTTTTATGTAGTACTTAATCTTAGAACTAGGATTTAGATTTCAAATGCTGATGTTGCATTTTACACAGTTATATCTCTGACCCCTGAATTGCTAGTAATTTATTCTGCTGACCCAAACATGAATTCAGTAATGCAATGTTCTTCTTTAAAGAGCAAGAAGTCAAAGAGACTGCAGATGCAGTGACCTCTCTTCCTGATCTCATTCCACTTTCTTTTTAAAAACAATAGCCTGGTGGTTAGATACATCAGACTGCTTTCTCCTCATTTCCTTTTCCAACAAGCTTTTTGTGGAGGTTGAAGTTTGAAGGCTTAACTATATTTTCATTTCCAATACATGAAAAACCAACATATACAAAGGGAGTTTTAAGGAACAAAACTGAAATAATACAAGAAGCTAGATGACTAAGGTTGGCTGTCTGATTATCAGTAACAAACAAACAAAAAAACCCCAAACCTGTAGGCAAGCAGGAAGACTTCCTTTTCTATGAAGTACTTGAGGCCTCATCTACATAAGTTAAACATTCTCGAGAAACTCAAAACTAGGAACCTCCATTGCTATGTAATATCTTTTCTTTCTTTATAAGACCTGATCAAAAATACAATGGTTGTCTGAAGGAATTTGGTAAGGACAGGGTTGTGTTCTGTCTTAGCTGGAATGAGAGTTTGCTCTGTGCATGAAGCGGCTTGTTTGCAGGCTCAGAAACAGGAGGATAACAAGGAAACAAAAGGAGTCATAGCTAATAGTTCTGGGGGAGGAGGAGGGTAGTATGTGGATATCACCCTGTGAGATGCTTGTTTGTACATGGCCTTGAAAGGTAAAGGTGAAAATCTGTTAAGGAGGACAAAAAACTGGAAATTAAAACTTTAATTGCCTACTCAAGGATAAAATCTTGCACTTTTTACTCCTGCATCCTTAAGTATTGATGTAGTAAGACACAACTAATGGTACAAAGCTACATACAAACTGATAACAGCCCGGTGCACACTCTGCTATTCGTTGGAACTGAGGTGATTAGAGAGATGTGTATGTCCCTTGGAGTAGTCATCTACTATAGGAGTTATAGGGAATTGACTAAAGGTGTGCTGCTAACGGGTGTAATAACAGATGTTAAACTTTGTATGGATGCTCTCACTTGAAGGTAACGTGACTCTTTTTTTGCTACAGCCTAATTCTCCAAAAGTTTTAAGACAGTTTTACCTCTGAGAGGGCTCGAGTAGCCTTAAATCTGAGTGACTGCAAGCAGACAAACTCTTAGTTCTGTGTAACTAACCATGGCCCTAGGCCAATCATCCTCCAAATGTATCTGACTGTAGGATAAAGAAACTGTTTTGGCTTTCAGTGCAGCAAAATAAATCAGAAATAACAGTTCTCAAAAGTTGTGACTTTGGCCAGTGTAATAACTTGCCAGGCAGAGCTAAAATAAATGTGTCTCAGTCCTAAAATACTGTTGTTCGTATGCTCAAGTGATCACTCTCATAATGACAGTATTGTATGAAGAATTAAATAGACAAGCTCTAAACGGCTACAGGAATTGTTATAATGACATCAGTGTAGAAGGAGCTTATTGCTAGAGTAGAACAGTGGGGCTTGCTTCCTGGGCACTAACCTTTCTCCCTATTAATTCTTTGACATGGAAGGAATTAATGAGATTCTCACAGAATAGCTTCTTTATATGTCTTTAGGAATTTAATTAGAATAAAAGAAACAGTATTATCCCTAAAGCTACTTTGTTGCTGTTGGCTTTACAATAGAACTTCTGGGTAAAATGTCCCCGTCTCCTGATTCACTTCCTGCTATAAACTTAGCAAAACAATAGACATTTCACAGAAGATGTATAGTCCTGCATTTCAGCAGCAGACTATGTCAGGCAGAGATCATTTATCTGTAATAAAGGAAGGGCTTTGCTCTGTGATTATAAACTAGTGCTGTTTCTGAACTAGGTAGTGTTCAGTTTACTTGGGTGGAAAAAAACAGAAGGCAAGTTAAGATTGTGTGCCTGCTTTGTTAAAACAGTGCACTCAAACCTTCAGGTCACTGGGAAGGACTCCACGCCATCTGGTGCATAGGTATCAAAATGTAACACCGGTATCCATAGCAAGCTATGCTAACCTGTCGGGTTCCTTAACAAAAACAAACAAAAACTTGATTCCTGTATTCTTGGCAGAAAAGAAATTAAATGTGTGTAGCTGAGAAAAGCTGACTTTAGCCAATTTTGTTAAAAATTTGATTATTAAGAGGAAATAGGAACATAAATGAGTATCTTGAAAAAAAAACTAGTTGTTTTTACTGAATAGTAGGAAGTTATTTATGCTAGATTCTTTTTTTTTTTTTCCCTGCTTTTTTTTAAGTGGGGAATGATGACATAGAGATATCTTTAACCATTGACAGTCTTCTATGCCCTAATTATTCTTAGGTTTTGTACCTATTAAAAGCGTATCATTCACATCTGAAATAATCAGACAACTGTGAAATAGAAAAATTTGGACAGAATGAAACACCAACTAAAAACACTAAGGTGAAAACCAGTGAGGAGATAAAGACTACTTGAGACAAGAGTATGTCTTATATGTGAAAAGTTCCTTCCTAGTGAAAGTTGGGCAGTGAAACTGTGAATTTGATTGATTTGAGTTGGAATTCAATTTAATATTCTGAAATGGTGTCTTTGGTTGACATATGTAATCACCAGTGGAATTACATTTGCAATCAAAATATAGTTGGGGATTTTAATTTAGCTTTGAAGTGTAAATAAATTTATATAACACCTGGGCTTTCTTAGCTAGAGTGGAATGTTCTCAAGAGAACTCTGAAATGTTACTGCAAGAGTCAAGAAACACCAAAAAAATTTGCACTGAGTGAAGCCAAGAGATAGAATTTCGGTACAGATAAAGTATTAGTTCTTAAAAGGACAGCAGAAGACACAAGAAGCATATTTAAAAATAGATTCTGTTAAATGTAAAAATAACCGTGGGATACTTATGTAAAATGAGAGAGGAATTTATTTTTTTATTTTTAATTTTGTTTTGTTTTGTTTTCAGAAACTTCCTGTCCTGTTCCTAACAGTCTAAATCAAATGCTGAGCAGCAGGTTACATAGACTGTTAACCTTTCTTCTAAGAAAAAAAATTGAGATCCTCTTTCTCGGGATGTCACATTCTGAATATAATATCTTCAAAATATCTTCAGAAAACAACTGAATTTTAATATTTAGGAAAAAAAAACCCTCAAAATACTAACATCAAAATGATTAATACATTAAAGTATGATTCACTAAATCAGTAAATTATTTATAGCATTATAACAGTGTCATCACGCTGAGAGGTTGCGTGACTGACAATGTCTTTTAATTCACTACATGAAAAACTTAGTGTTTGAGTATGCATAATTTAAATTTCATAAACTGAAAAAAATTGTATTTTATTAACGACTGAGGTATATTTCCCCAAGCAGTTTTTCAAGTGCATGTATATATTTAATCAGTGCATGTGGTCTCAAGCCTGTATATATTTATACATACATTAAACTGTGTTACTATAAATAATGAAGTCAAATTACACCACCAGCATGTGTATTAACCCCAATGCAGACAAATTCTGCTTTCTCCAGTAGAGGTAAGTCACAGGTAGATCAATAGTATTGATCCAAAAGTAGACTAAGATTACTCTAATAATGTCACTTCTGAATCATTTCAAATGGTATACTTGGAAAAGGGTCCAAAAATTCATTAAAGATGTTTTGTTTTGTTTTTAAATCCTGATAGCTTGTTATTGTCTTACTTGCTTCCAAAAGTATCTGAGCATTTTCCAGCTAAATGTAAAAAGCATGAGAAATGTCTTACAACCCAAAGAAAAAAAAAAAAAACCCAAACCAAAATAAACAAAACCCAAATAATTATTATTTCTCAAGTTTTATTAAAATATGAGTTCAGTTGTTAGTACAAAAATGTTGTGTAAATTACTCATTTCTGATCACCCTCCATTCCCTTGGAAGGCAGAAGCAGTTCCTTTTGAAGAGGACTCCCAAAATAGTGCCACTGCCTTTGCACTATGACAAGAGGGCTAAATTTACTGTACGTAGATAGATAGATATTTTAAAAATACGTAGTACAGTAAAAATAGGTGTAAATAAATCTGTAAATGCAGTAATAAAATGGAGATAATGTATATATGCACACTATAATGCAATATATATTATATAAAATGTATAAGCAGTACAGAGGCCTAGCAAAGTCCATGGATAGGAGTAGCAGATTTGAAGGATAACACACAATTTTCTTCATTATTAAAAGACATTGTTTTTGCAGCCCGACTTAGGGCCTAACTAAACATCTCTTATTCCACTTGCAGTCATTACCCCCATACTGGCCTAGTATAAGCATGTGAGCCCTGTTTTTTCACAGGCAGTAGGATATTTGTGATTGGGACTAGTTTTGTGCACGGGGGTGATTTTGGAGGCACAAAGTGGTATTCAATCAACTCTGTGTGGAATAGTTGGTTGGGTTTTTTTGTGTTAGTCCACCACCGGCTGCAGGTTGAACTTCTGTCCTGAGCCAAAATGGAATTCCCTTTCATCACAGTATGAACTTAGTTCTACCAGGGAGAGCTATGATTTACAGTGAATTCTTTTTCTGTTTCTGCAATCTTTGAACAAGTTTGAGCATTATTTGACCATACAAAGAGATGAATGACTGTTTTGATGTTGAGGTTGAAGAAAGTCTAAGTGTCTGGCAGGGAGGATTTCCAGCTTTGACAATGCTCTAGGCAAAACGGAAGCTCGATTCATGTCTATACAGAAAGAGCTGTATTTACGATTGTATGTATCGCTTGTAATCTCCTGTAACAAGGATGGTGTATGCAAAGCTTGATCTCATATTTAATGAGACACTGTGTGGAAAACTAAAGCGCATCTGTGGTCAGAAGTGAGAGAAGAAACAATAAAATCCAAGATTCCTCTTCTCGGATGTGAACTTTTAACTTTCAATGCAGGAGGGAAAAGAAAATGCGATTAGGGAAGGGAGAAATGGTAAATCTTAGAAAATTTACTCATCTGACCAAATTTCTCATTAAAGTTAATTGCAATTAACTTAAATCAATTTTTCAAGGACATTTCTTCAGAAGGTAAAATTCACCCCTGTGCCATGGTCTCGCAGTCCTCCTGAGCTAATCTAAATTCCCAGTGAACTTAAAACTCTGTAAGTTAATGAGTCACACACTTAGTGAAAGAGTACAGGAAGACTTGGCGTCTATGCTGATTATATGCAGACTTGCATAAGAAGCATGGCCAAGAGGAAAGTACTCTTAGGACTCTTGTGCAGCCCTACCCAGTGATCCAGAGCTCTCCTTGTCCTCGAACCAGGCCATCCTCGGGGACAACGCTGGAGGCAGATCGCTGATGAGAAGGGCAGATGGGGGGGTGGGGTGCGAGAAGGCAAAAGCTGAAGGGACAAAATAAGGTTACCGTGATGGCTGCTGCTTGGAACGTGAACTAATCCTCTGTCTAAAGCAAATCTGAGAGATAGGCTGGAATAACAGTTCTGCCTGGGATACTATTTAATTTCCGCGTACCTCCGTGCGCACAGGTTTAACCAAATCAACAGCGTTATTTCAGAGGTGGCCCTGTCCTTGAGCCACCTCCGTCTCAAATGCAGCTGATAGGCCAGCCTAAAAAGTCCTGCGCTGTATCCCCGAGCAAGTCGCGGCTTCAGCTGACGGACAGGAGCCCGAAGAGAAGTGTAATAAATGCAGCACTGTCATTGCCGCAGTGGGGTGTTAGAGGGCACTGCGTTACACGAAGGTACTGCCGCGGGACTCGAAGAAAAATTGAAGACTTCACCACTTTCAGGCGTTAAAAAGTCCCTGTCACTTTTCGGCATCTATCGGATCGGTTAAATTCCGCTTCGGGAAACAAAATCCTCTGCTCGTCCGCGGTGCCTTGCAGAGGAAACGGGACACAAGCGCGATGTTTTAATTAGCGTCGCGCCCTGTCGTGTTCCTCAGCGTTACTGTCAGCGGTTTCCGACCACGTCTATACCTATTTACACACCCTATGGGCAAGCCGCTCGGGGCGGACAGCCTGCCCGGCAGGCGGCGGGGCAGCAGCCGTTGACGCCGCTGGCGCTGGCACCGGCACCGCCAGCCCTCCTGGCCGCGGAGGCCGAAGCCCGCCAGCTGAGGTGCCCCTCCAGCCAGGGCCGTCCCGCTAGGGCGCTCGGCGCCAACGGCCTCAGACGGCCGTTGTAGAGCTCGCACGGGGCAGCGCGCGCACACACCGCCCCCCACCACCCCTTCCAGCCCTAGACTAGGAAGCAGCGTTAATTGGCAGTTGCGGAGAGCCAATGGGTGCGGGAGGGGCGGGAGCCTGCCATTTTCCTTCGTCCAATCGGCAGGCGGCTGGGCGTCCGCCAGTTAGAGGGGCGGGGGAGGCAGGCGGACGCAGGCGGGTGTGGGGGGCGGTGGTGGGCGGCAGTCGGTGCGGCGGCGCGCGGGGAGCGGAGCGCTGGGGTTTCTCTCGCGTTCCTCGGCGCTCTCTCGCTGTCTTGTCAGCCCTCTCCCTTCTTCACTGCCGGTGGCCGCAGGAGACGGGTAGTTCCTGGCACTTCAGGTGAGGGCGGCGCCGTCGTCTTGGGCCCTACCCTTAGAGAGAGTGTCGACGCGGAGGCCGGAATTTAGGTCCCCATCGGAGCCGTTTGGGGAGGGGGTTGTGGGGCGCTGAACTGTGGGCGGCTGGGACGTTGAGCCTGGGCCGGCGGCGGCCGGCGCTGCCTGTGCCCCGTGGCGGGGTCAGGCCGCGCGGGGCGGGGCAGGACAGGGCGGGTGGTGTGCCGTGAAGGCCCCGTTGGGTGCTGACGGAGACTCGGTGGCCCCGCGGCGAGGCGAGGGGCGAGCGTGAGTGACAGCGCCGAGATATGACGGCGGCGCGGAGGGGTAGCAGGCGCGAGGGGAGGGAGCGGTGGGGCCGCGGAGCCCGCGAGCCCCGCGGTGTTATTGGGGCTTCCTCTCCGGCGGGCTCGGGGAAGGTGAAGCTCTCCTTGCACGGCGCCCGGCGGGGAAGGGCAGGGCTGGGGCTGGCGAGGGATGACGACAGCGGCTGTGGGGAGGCTCGGTTCCTGGAGGAGGGAAGAGCTCCCTGCTCGGGGAAGTTTAGTGACCCACTCGGTAGTGGTGACGGATTTAGGTTTGGGAGGAAAGGAAAAGAAGGCGAGGAGGGGGACCTAAAATCGAGCGATTGGGATTTCCCTCCTGACTTTGAAATCTGGGTGTTCTAGATGATGGCAGGTAACCATGCTGATTTGGTGGAAGGAGGTGTTTCTACGGGGGAGGGTGACATTTTAAACGGTTTACAGCCTCTCGAGTACCGGTAATTGCCCATCTAAGTAAGGCTTCTTGGTCTCGCCCTTGACTTCTCTCTTGACTTTCCCTTTTTTGGCTTGCGGAAAGACTCTCATCGTCTCACAAACTGTGCGGGAGACGTCTGTGGGAGACACAGAAGTCCCTTTATGTGCATCGAGGCTACCTGGTTAGAGAAAGAGCGAGTATCTACAGTGTCTGCCTAGCTTGCTGTATCCATTTTTCCCGGCTGCTTGGTTCTCTCTGGGAGTGACTCAGAAGCTGATAGACTCAGTCTTCTGAGCCTTCATCCTTTTGCCCTAGCAGTAAGGTGTGAGCAACATATGCTGTCTTATGTAAACTGAATCCTTGAAAACGTAATATTTGCAAATGAAATGTAATCTTGCACTTTTAAATGTTCAGTTTTCTTGCCAGCCATTCTTGATTAAAACTGTAGATTAGTTAGGATAATTTAAAACAAGTACACCTCTGCTCACATTTCCTGTACTTATTTTAGTAAGTTTGATCATTTGTAAGTGACCCAGACTGGGGTAAAAAATGAGCCTTCGAATGTGCTAGACACTTCTGTTTTCTTCTGTTGCACTCCATGACCTCATAATAGACTGCTTGAAAGGTTGCCATAAGACTTTTTTCTCTTGCTATAGGGGGGATTTTTTCCCTTCTGCTAATGTAGTTTTAATTCCAGGTTTGTTCAGCCCTTGTCTAAAGACACAACCTTTCCACTTCTTTGAAAAGGTAAGAATACTAACAGTGTGCTATTAGAATAGTTATAGTGAAGACTGCATTATGTAAGCATCTGAGCTTTTATTCTGGTTTTAGTGCAACAAAAAAGATCATTCTTGTATATCTGTGATGAGACCAAGAGAAAAACATTGCTTCATTGCTTTCTTGGGGGGGTGGGAAGACTCGTATTTCAGCTTAAAGGTGAGAGGTAAATGAAACAGTTTGCCAGCTGTATTTCTGATGGGCAAAACTTCTTAATTGTGTGTTTAACTATTAAACTTATTAGCACCAAGGGCTAATGTGCTTGCTCTTTCATACCTGTACCTGCCTGAAATTATATTTTGTCAAGCTTGCAGTTTGCCTTCAAAGATAGTAGAGTTACATTCTGCCAATTATGACTGAATCAGCTTAAAGGGCAGTGTCTATTAGCACATGGGCCATGCCTAATTAGCACAATGCAGCATCATTTGAGAAATCTCTGACCGTACTATACCACAGCTTAGGTATGGTATGCAGGAGAGGAGTGCAGGTGCTACCTGATCCTTTGTAGCTTTAACCTTGGGATGGCTGTTCAGTGTTTGAGTGCTCAAAATTCTCCTTGGTGCATAATTTACGGTTCTAGAGTTGGTTTCTTTGGCTCAGAGTCTGTGTTGTGCAGTGCCATACTACAATAAACATGAAAAATTGCCCTGGGGGTTAAACTGCATACCACACACCAAGCAACAGTATCAGGAAGGAAGATATATAGCACAATTTCAGTTGTGACAAAATAGTTTATTAATGGTTGATAGACAAAACTGTTTTAGAATTTTTTTATTTATTTTGTTTTTACCGAATGTTTTTTCACTCCTTTTGTAGAAAATGTTCTGCAAGTGGATGCAGTAGTTAATATTGAGCTGACAAGAGAATTTATGATTGCTGGGCTTGATTTTAGCTGTAAAGTGTCTTTGTGGATTGTCTTAAGTGTTCTTGAGCCGTCAAAGGCTTATGTGAGAGTTTCTCTATTCCACAAGTCATCTCTAACAAAAACTCCATTTTATTTTGTAGTGTGTATTTAATTCTGTTTTTCTCATTTTTCATTTCCATTCTGTTAGTATTTGAAATACCATTATAGTAACACATCTTTCTGGCTGTGCAGTGGTATTTTAATCTAAACGCAAGTGATGCTTTCAGAAAACACCTAGATGATCTATTTTTTCTAAAGGGTAGATGTGTGCTTGCTTTTGTTGCATTGGGGCATTTGAATGTTGGTTTGGAAAGTCATTATTGTGAGTCTGTTATTTTTACCAGGTGACATATTTGGATGATTTAGTGTTAGGCATGAGAAGTTTTGTTCTCAGTCTCTTTATTCAGCATATCGGTAGCTTTTCCTTCTCTAGAGCTGAGTGAGCTACTTGCTTAAAGATGCAAGTAGATGCTTTCCTGAATGTGGCTAAAATGACCCCAAAGGTTACTGTGACTTTAATTGGTAGCCTGTAAATGCAGGACAAGAGACTTCTGTGCCTGTCACAGGAACAGCAAAGGATAAACAGCTTACTGGTGCTGCTAGTCGAGAATTGCCTGTGCTTGTATGAATCTGTGGGAGTAATACAGATTATCTAAAAGGTAGCTTTCTGCGTCTGACATGCTGCATGGTTTTCTCAATGTGAGAGTAGAAGGTCCTCTCATACAGTAAGCTAGGAGAGCGACAGATGCAGATTGAAGGTTGAATTTTTTTTTAATTGATTTGTTTAAACATGCACATAAACTAACACATTGCACTGGAGTACTGTTTTGTTGGTTCTGGGGGATCTCTGCTTTTAAAAGGCATTCCAAGATTTAATTACCTGTTGCCTGGAACTTGGAATGAAGTCTCTATGCTTGAATTGTAGACTAATCTGTGAGATGAACAACTCTTTTTAACATGGGATTTAATTTGAATTCTGTATTAATCCATAAAACTTAAAGAAGTGGCATTGTTCCTTTCAAGTAAACCTAGTTACTGATTTTTGGCTTGACTTTAATGTAACAATGAATTATTTTCAGGACACGAAAAGGAAGAAAGCAGCAAATAAGTGATGTAACTGTAGTGAGATTAAGCTAAGTATTCAGTGTCTGTGGCTGAATAGAATGGTGTACTTAAATGAGTGTTACCTGTCTAGTTGGCTTACTGGGGTTAGGAAGAATAACCTGAAGTCAGTAGTAAAAAGGCAGTTGTATCCTCGGGTTGGATCCCAGTCTATAGTCATAGTTGAATTTATGAGACTTGAATGTTGTTCCTTTATGTGCTGTCCTACAAGGTACCTTGCTTGGGGGAAGGAAACAGTTTCTCTAATGGTGTTGGTCTAGAATTTGCCTTGATGTGTGCTCCTTGGAGTGTGAGTTGTTCTGTTTGAGCCACTGTGAACTGGTGTGCATTGGTAGAGTCCAGTGAATCTTGGTGGACAGGATGTGTCAATATTTGAGAAGGTACCCAGCCCTAACTAGTAAACAGGGGTAGAAGTAGCATGGCTATTGTAACACTGTGCAGTAGTGAGGTCTGAACCAAAAATGAAATGTCTCTAAGGCTTTAAGTGATGTGGTTTGGTTCAAGTCTTCAGAATATACAAATATTTAAAACTTGTTCTGTCTTACCCAACATATTGTAAATATTTTGACAGTGTTGGAAACCTGTATCTTGAATTGTTTGTTTCTGGGCCAATGTCTGTATTGCATCTTTTCTGTGTACGTAGCACTCTAAGCTAAGAATTAATTCCAAGGCATCTACAGACCAAAAATTTTAAACTAGCTTCTTTGCCTTCTATCATACGCTCTAGACCAGTGAATAACAAACCGGACTACAATATAACGGCAAAAATAGTGAGGATAAGAGCAGGCTGTCAAATCATATTAACTATTTGTTTCAAAAAGGTTTACTGAAACTAAAAGGGCTGGATTTTCTGTGATCTTCTGACAGACTTGCATATGGGACACAGTAGATGCCCTGAGAATGGGTGCCACACAGATTTTAAATAACACCCTTAACCAAGAGGAGTTCAGATGTATGTGTTCTGAATATCTCCTCATGCTTGTTGTGACTTACGTATCACAGAATTGTGATGTACTTGGACACTCAGCTTTTGGTATAAGTGTGTTGTTTGCCAATATTAAAACTGGCCGACTGTAGTATTCCTTTAATCTTCATTGTGAAGTGCCTTTTGCAAAAGTGTGGTATTTATCTTACTTTGTCCTTTGTACGGGAGTAGCACAAATAGGACTCATTAATCTGATTTTTATATATGTTAATATAAGTTAATCTCCCACCCCACATCAGGCTGATGCATTGACAGCTGGTGATTGTAACAACCAAGTGTGTATATTGGCTGAGCTCTGAAAGGACTATCAGAGTTCTTGTACCTTGTATCAAGCTCTGCTTTTTGAGCACAGCTAAGCGTTCTGGGTTCTAAAACCAATTTGCACAAAGCTTACTTAGCGTAGTAGTGGTAGGTGAATATTGAAATAAACATTTTATTTGTTCTCAATAGCAGACGCACAGCCATACTTTGCTTTTCTTCTAAGCTTATGTTTTGGTTTATTGTGGGTTTTGTTGTTTTTTTAATTTGACTTAATATGTCAAATAAAGGATTCAGGGTGAATATGTTTAATATGGCCTTCTTAAGAGGTAATGTGAAGTGCAGCTTTCAATAAATGATCTGCTATGAGTCATAGGACAAACGGGACATCTTTTTAGTATGACTTATGCCTCTGATCTCCCTTAATAGAGACTTCCTTGGCAAATTCACAGATACCTGGATCACTGATGAGTGGAACAACACTGAGCTCTTGTCAGGAGAAGTGATAAATCTATAACAAGCAGGTCTAGGTATGTTAAAGCAACTCTTCTATTTAATGAAACCACACGTATACAACATCAAGTTGTAGGCATGCTTACTATCACAGTTCTTGTGTAACATTTTTAAAATAATTTTTTCCAAAGTCTTCAGGTTCTCTCTGTCCCATAGTAGTTACAGATAGAAGAAATAAATCGAGTGGTTAGCTCTTCCTCTTTTGGGCAATTAAATTTCTTAGAAACTCTTATGCCCACAGTTAAGAGTATTGCCATCTCATAAATTATTTGTGTTAGTCCACTATTATGGTAGGCCACTAGTGTTTCCATTGGTTTACACCAAGTTGAGTATATTTTATTGCCATTCTCCTTTCTACTAGCAGGTTTTTTTTGGCCTGGGGAACTTTTAGGGCAGTGAGTCATTCTTGCTTTGAGTTGAGGTTCTTGTATTTTTTGAAAGCTGGTTCAAGTGAAAGTAAGAACAACCAGCACAAAACGTATGATCATCCGATAACCTGTGATTCTTAGTATTACTTTCAAAGGCAAAATTTCATGGTACCTTAACTGAACAAAATCCTAAGTGGACAGTTAAGTGAAACAAGTTATATGCTATTAATCTGTCATTGATGGCCTGTATTGGGTTGACCTTGGCTGGATGCCAGGTGCCCACCAAATCCATTCTATCACTCCCCTTCTTAACAGGGGTGAGAGAATATAACAAAAGGCTCATGGGTCACAAGGGCAGGGAGACCAAAACACAGGTAAAACAAACTCAACTCGGGGAAATAAATTTATTGACAGTGAAATCAGAGTAGGGTAATGAGAAAATGAGAGAAATGAGAAAAAACAAATATTAAAACACCTTCTTCATGGGCTCAACCGCACTCCCAGTTTTTCTCTGCCTCCTCCCCATTAGCAGTGCAGGGGGACAGGGAATAGGGGTTGCAGTCAGTTCCTACTCACACTTTTCTCCTGCTCCAGTGTGGGTTCCGTCTCATGAGACAGTCAGAGACTTATCTAACGTGAGCCTTTGCTCTTGATGAACTGCTCCATCATAGGTCCTTTCCCCAAGGTCCAGTCCTTCAGAAACAGACTGCTCCAGTGTGGGTCCCCCACAGAATTAGGGTCACAAGTCCTGCCAGCAAACCTACTCCATCATTGGCTCCTCTCTCCATAGGTCCTAACAGGAGCCTGCTCCAGTACTGACCTCCCATGCGGGTCACAAGCCTCCTTTGGGCACATCCGCCTGCTCTGGCATGTTGTCCTCCATGGGCTTCAGGTTGATATTTGCTCCACTGTTAACTTCCATGGGCTGCAGGGGAATCTCTGCTCCAGTGCCTGGAGTACCTTCTCCTCCTCCTTCACTGATCTTGGTGTATGCAGGGCTGTTCCTCTTGCATATTCTCGCTCCTGTCCTCTGTCTGCTGCTGTAGCATTCCCCCCCTTTTTTAAAATATGTTATCACAAAGGTGCTACCACTGCCTTGGCCAGCAACAAATCTGTCTTGGAGCCAGCTGGCATTGGCTGCATTGAACATAGGGGAAGCTTCTAGCATCTTCACACAGAAGCCACCCCTTCTACCAAAACCTTGCCACACAAAGGTCAATGCATGGCCTAACGATGAATTTGATGGTAGTTGTATTATGTCAGAAGTAACGCCTTTTGGCTTAATGCACTTGATGATTTGATGCAGATTTTAAAAAATACATTGTAATGAGATGTACTCCACTCATGCTGCCTGCAGGATAGTTAAGTAATTAACTTCTTATTCTTCTGTTTCTTCCTCATCTTCTTTTCTTGCAATTTTGGATATATCCTCAGGGGCATGTTTTGGTGATGGCTTTAATGAATAAGCACATTTTAATCTGTGGATCAGTCATTTGGCATTCTGTATACATCTAAAGATGATCTTTTGTATAAATACATTTTAGTTGCTGCTGCTTTTAAAATGTTGAAGTAGTTTGGTTATGCAGTTGCTAATAGTATACAATACAAATGCAAAAAAACAAAAAACAACCAAACAAAACGATTTAGAGATTTGAATCCAGGAAAGAACCATTTATACTCACCTGGTTTTATCTGAAAAAGGCAAGCCATAGGACTTTTGTGAATGAATCCCTATTGGAGTTTCATAGAATTGTACTATACCAGCCTCGAAATGATCTTAAGGATCATCTAGTCCAACCTTTCAAGGTGCAAGACCCTACACTTGTCTCTGCCAAACTTCATAAGGTTCCTGCTAGCCCTCTTCTCCAACCTAAGTGTTCCTGAAGGGTGGCTCTCTGTTCAGTAGTGTCAACTTCCTCACTCATTTTGGTGTCATCTACAAACTTCATCAGGGTGCTCTTGATCGCAACATTCAAATCACTTATGAAGATACTAAACAGTGTTGGGCCCAATATTGATCCCTGGGGGACCCTGCTTGTGACTGGTTGCCAGTTTGAGAAAGAACTATTTACTACCACCCCCGGAGTATGTCCTGTCAGCCAATTCCCCACCCGCTGCACAGACCACTTGTCTAGGTCGTAATGTGTCAGTTTCTCAAGGAGGAGACTGTGGCAGACTATGTCTAAAGCCTTGGAGAAGACCAGGCAGACAGTGTGCACCAGTGCATCAACCAGGTGGGTTACTTTGTCATAGAAGGTGATCAGGTTTGTCAGGCATGACTTTCCCCTGCTGAATTCATGTTGGCTTTTCAAAATCACATGCTTCAGTTTACCTGTGATAGTCCCCAGGAGGATTTGCTCCATAACTTTCCCATGGATTGAGGTGAGGCTAATGGATCTACAATTACCTGGGTCCTCCTTGGAACCCTTCTTGTAGATAGGGGTGACATTAGCCTTCTTCCAGCCTTCAGGTGTGTCTCCTGATCTCCACAACTTCTCAAAGATTATGGAGAGCAGCCTTGCAATGACATCAGCCCACTCTCTTAATACCCTTAGGTGGATGGCATCCAAGCCTATCAATTTGTAGGGGTCAAGCTCCTGTAATAGTTGACACACCAACTCTTCATTCACTGATGGTGGGTCTGTGTCTGCTTTAATCTGGATTTTTGTTCCCATGGCCTGGGACCCAACAGTACTGCTAAAGACAGAGGTGAAGGAGGTGTTGAGGACCTCTGTCTTTTCAGCATTGTTGATGACTACTTCACCTCTCCTGTTTAATACAGTGTCATGGTTTAACCACAGCTGGCAACTAAGCCCCATGCATCCTCTCACTCAGTTCACCTCCCACAGTAGGATGAAGGAGAGAATCAGAATATTAAAAGTGAGAAAACTCATAGGTTGAGATAAAGACAGTTTAACAGGTAAAGCAAAAGCTACGTGTGCAAGTAAAGCAAAACAAGGAATTCACAATGTCCTATGGACAGGCAGATGTTCAGCCATCTCCAGGAAAGCAGGGATCCATCAAGCATAACAGTTACTTGGGAAGACAGACTCCATCACTCTGAATGTCCCTTCTTCCTCCTTCTTCCCCTAGCTTATATGCTGAGCATGATGTCATATGGTCTGGACTATCCCTTCGGGCAGTTGTGGTCAGTGTGTCCTATCCCAGCTTCTTGCACACCCACAGCCTACTCACTGTGGTGGGATGGTGTGAGAGGTACAAAAGGCCTTGACTCTGTGTGGGCTCTGCTCAGTGGTAACTGAAACATCCCTGCATTATCAACACTGTGTTCAGCACAAACCCAAAACACAGCCCTCACTAGGTACTGTGAAGAAATTTGTCTCTCTCCAAGCCAAAACCAGCACATAAAGCCACAAGGAAAGCTTACCTTTTAGAAGGAATGGATTTATGACACCAAAATGAGTGGGAGTGTTGATCTGATTGAGGGTAGGAAGGATCTGCAGAGGGATCTGAGCAGGCTGGATCAATGGGCTGAGGACAATCATACAGACTTCCAGCAAGTCCAAGGGCCGAGTCCTGTACTTTGGTCAAACCAACCTCAGGCAATGCTACTAGCTTGGGGAAGAGTGGCTGGAAAGTTGCCTGTGAGAAAAGGACCTGGGAGTGCTGGTGGACAGCCAGCTGAACATGAGCCAGCAGTGTGGCCAGCACCATCCTGTCCTGTATCAAGAATAGTGTGTCCAGCAGGAGCAGGGAGGTGATTGTGCCCCTGTACTTGGCACTGGAGGCTACAGCTTGACTATTGTGTCCAGTTTTGAGTGCTGTGCTGCGGTATAGGAAAGACATTGATGTTCTGAAGTGAATCCAGAGAAGAGCAGCGAAGCTGGTGAGGGGACTGAAGATGATGTCTTACGAGCATCTGTAGGAACTGGGGCTGTTTAGTCTGGAGAAGGCTGAGGGGAGACCTTATTGCTCTCTGGAATTACCTGAAAGGAGGCTGTAGGGAGGTGGGGGTTGGTCTCTTCTCCCAACTAACTAACAATAGGATGAGAGGTAACGGGCTTAAGTTGTGCTGGGGAGGTTTAGATTGGACATTAGGAAAAATTTCTATACTCAAAAGCCTGGTGAGGAACAGGCTGCCCAGGGAGGTGGTGGAGCCAGCATCCCTGGAGGTGTTAAAAAAATGTGTAGATTTTGGGGGTCATGGTTTAGTGGTCATGATTGTTAGGTATATGTTTGGACTTGATGGTCTTGGAGGCTTTTTCCAACCTTAATGATTTTGTGATTATTAGTTGCTCAGTTGGCTATTAGCCAACTAGTCCTATAATCCAACTACTAGCCAATTAGTCCTGCTGTCTGAAGCAGGGTACTTCTCTGATGAATAGTCAGATAAAATACCCTTCTAGCTGCCTACACCATAGCACTTTGTTTATATCCTACAGTTTCTTGAGCACATTCAGATGAGTATTCCTCTCCATTTCAGACTTCTTCAAACTCAATGGCTAAAATATTAGGCCATTTTTATGAGATGGGGAAATTAATATTTGTCATTACAGCCCTATGTGAAGTCAAAATTAGAATCTTTAACTTGTGCTCATCCAAACAATCCAAGTAGGTTTATCAGCACTGGATACTCTGTTATTTACAATTTCCACGGGCCTTTTCTTAAATCAGCTGTGCAGTAGATCAGTCATGATTCCTGATGTTTTGAGGTCATCAATAATAATGATTAGTAGCTCAGTGGACACATCCTGCTTTGTAATATTTCTTGACTCTGTATTTTGAGAGCTTAAAATAAATGTAATATCAGGCTGAGCTTATGTTATTCTGCATCTTAATCAAAATACCTTATGATAGCAAGTGGAATGGTGTGTTGAAAATGAATGTCCTCATCATAGTCATTATCACTCAGGATGGTGACCATATAAAAAGAGGATGATAAGAAGTTGTCTGTATTGATTTTTCTTTTTCCCTATGTAATAATGATTACCAATTTGTTATGCTCAGGTAGAATATTAATCGTCCCATTTTGATTGGCTTGTCTTTAGTAAACTAATCATGTTCATCTTAAAATGCTTATGTGACATGAATTTTTCTCTAGTGTTCCAGAACTTCCCTATTATCCAGAACGTCTTAAAAATTCATTACCTACAGCCTCCAAAACGCTATTTTAAAATTCTTGAACAAAAGCTAATTTGGACTTTCTTGTTTGGACTCCCGAGTCCTTTTTATTTCTGATTTGAAGGTTGGTAGTCATATCACTCAGACAATTATCTGTCAGCATTCACAATCTGCTCCCTTCCTTACTTACATTAAAATGATTATGAATGATAGCACTGTTGCTACAGTTGTTATACAATAAAGAAGCTTTAAGTATATTTTTCTACTACAACTCTTTGTGTTCTTTCTGCTATTTTTTTTATCATTTGTAGCTTTTGTTACCATGAACTTTCCTTCTGTTCTACTTCAGGTTTAGCTATTTCTCTAGCTACTGTTTTCTTCTAATGTGGCTTTGTGGCAGCTATCAAAAAATCCTGTGATTCTTGTGTGATAAAGTAATATCATATTGATAAATCTGTCTTCTCAACTGAAGCTGGGAATTGTCTGAGTCAACTCAGGACTGGTATGCAGATAGTCAGTTCTTTTAGTTCTGTCATCCATTCTCTTTTGAGGTACGGTATACACGGACTTCCCGTTGAATGCCACAATCTTTTTGAGTCGGGGCATTGTCAACTATAAGGTATGTTAAATTCCATGCTAGCTTTAGAATTGGGTGAGTTAAACATGGAATATGTCAGTGGGACTGCAGGGCCCCACAGTAAGGTGACATTCTCCTTCACACAGCTCGCTGCAGAAGAAGCTGGCTATTCTGTGTTATTTAGTGTGCTTTAAGTGGTCTCTGGTAGATACCAGTTAGTGCCCATGTGGTGCATGAGCTATTGGAAGCTGTTCCAGAATGTCTGTGGAGTGCTAGTTAGTGTTCTTTAATAACTGAAAAGAGTAATGAATGTTATTGCAGAAGTGTCACCACTCCTTTCTTGATGACTTAATCCTCTCTACCTGTATTGTAACCCTTTATAAACTGTTAAGTCATGTGGCTTGTACAATGAGGTTATTAAACAGGTTTGATTTACATTCCCAAATGCAAAAAAATCTATAATCTCTTAGTTGTGTGCCTACTACTTACACAAAGAAAGAATATATCTTCTTGCCTGTCTTTCAGGGTCTCAGACTTTCTGAAGAGTATCTTTTGTGTTGTATGTGTTCTTGTTTATTCTTTTTACAAGATGTTATGCTAACAACTCGTTAAACTGGCTCAGAAGCTTGTTGCTACTTCTGCTCACAGTGATAAGGCAAGTAACTTAAACAGTGACAGTCTATGTTGCTACTAAAACAGGAAATCAGGTTCTTTCCCTGGTGCCCAGCTATTTGTTCTTGCTGTGTGCTCCATGTTGTCTCTATTTATATGGCTGTGCTGTAACTGAAGTTGATTTCCTGGTCCAAGGAGAAACTTCTTATTTTTGTCAGAGTAACTTTCAGCTGGAGCGAGCTTAGCAGGTGGCTTCCTGATTAGAATAATGGTACAGGGATGGGTCAGGAGGAGTGACTGGGAATGTGGGAGAAGATGAGATCAGTCTTTGAGGAACAAAATTACCATAATAAAAATGATCAGGCTTGGTATTGTGCTGAGCAGTACAGAGAATAACTTCTGTGAAGTTGAGCTGTTAAGTGAATGTTGGATGTAAGCAAATCTTTGTGGAAGTGCTTTTATAATTGATTCCACATATGCCAAAGGTGGTTGGGATGTATTAAAGTAAGGAAAATAGAGTGTATGTAGATCACAGAGTGTAGATGACAGATGCAAGTGTTGCTTATCGTAGGAGCTGAAGCTGTGCTACATATGCTGCTGAAATACAAGGGAGAGATGTAACATTTATTGCCCAGAGACTATACCCTTAAACAATTTCTTGTTAAGGGAACTGAAGACACACTCAAACTTATGTTTCTTGATTTTTTTTTTTATTTAGTTTCCAATTTTAAGTGCATGGCTGAATAGGTAATAAGTATCAGATGAACTTGAATAAATTTAAAGGTAAACTTGTTGGGGTTTCCAATTAATATTTTAATTTGGGGGGGGGACCAGAAGACAGAATTAAAATAGTTTACAAAGTTGAACAAATTCCAAGTAGAAAGGAGGTAAAAAGTCTTTGCCATTTGACTTCTAGAACACTACTTGTAAGTAACTTAGATGTTTCTAATGTGTAATGCTAATATATATTTTTATCTCATGAAATACCGTATTTATAAAAAGTGAATACTAAATATTTTTTTAACTCCTAACATAAAATTTAAATTAATCTGTTAACACTTTATTGTTAAACCAGGATTTGAAGAGCTAGCTTTGAATTTCAACTTAGTATTTAATTTCCAAAATTTCCCTACCTTATTGTAACCTGTTTGATGGTTTTTTGGGGTGTGTTTTGTTTGGGTTTTTTTCCACAAAAAATAACTGAATAGGATTAGTTGGATCCTCCTGTTACTGTGATACTGCTCAGTCTGCTTTCTTGGCTATTCTCAGCAAAGCACTGTTCCACCTGATGGATTTTTATTTTTTTAAGCAGGTGCTGCAGGTGAAACTTAAAATTAACTTGAAGTGAGATTTGATCTTAAAATTGGTTTGAATTTGGCCAAGAAAGCCTTTGTGTAAAGTATCATGTAGTCAGGGGCTTCTGCTTTGGCTTTGTAGTATTCCTATGTCAGAGAATAATACATGGGTCTAGTCTGTATGTAATTACTGTATATTTAGCCCTTGGTTTATATCAGGCTATTGCATAGCTCCTGGTAGAATATAAATCCTGTGAGTTCTGTGGGTATCATGAGTAAAATCTGTGCTGTGAAATTTTAATCACTGTCCAGTCAGTTTCAAGCAGTTCAGTAACTGATAGGTGTGAGTAGGTAAAATAAGTATCAGACATTAATTCTGGATTTTTCTTAGTTTATGCAAAACAACTTATAGCTTCTTTGCTTTAGGCTTTGATTATTCTAATAAAATATGATGCAGTCTCACTTTCACAGAAGATCCAGTCAGATGGGTTTTTTTATTAGCCCTGTAGAGCAACTAGAAGTCCAATTAGAGATTTTTGACGCTTCTGCCTTTTTTTTCCTATTGACTTATATAATGAAGAAGAGAATGCATGTGTTGGAATTTATTTTCAAATAATTGTGATCCTCCAGGAACCTCTGCATTTCTCTTCAGAGCATGGGTCTGTTTTTCAGAATTAATTATGAGCTACTTTCTCTAGCTATGTAGCTATGTTGGCTCATGAGAATTACTGGAATGTGCAAAGAATAGCGTATCACACCTAGGCATTTACATCAGAGTTGGTGTATGTGTTTAAATTTGGAGTACTGTGAAAAATCTCAATCTGGCTATAGTATCTGTCCTAAAAGAGAAAGGAATGCAAGTCACATCTTATATGTGTGTCACCCTCGACCGGTTGCAAGTGCTCAACTGCTTTATGTAGCTGTGAATACTAAAAGGGATGCTGTAAATCTAACTATATTAGCTTAAAAATACATTTAAAAAACTTGTTTCCTGGTTGGCTAACTTTATTTTATGAATGTTTTTCTACTTTTAAGTTAAAAAAAAAAAAGTAATCTTGATCTTGTGTGAAAGACAAGTAGGGATTTGGCATACATATGAAATGCATGCACTGAAAATGGAACAGCTTAGTTTTGACTCAAGCTAGCCTACTGGAACCTAAATATTGAAGCAAGTGAGAAGTTGCCTGCTTGAAAAGCCACTTAGTTTGTTACTGGATTTCTTCTGATTTTTGTCTAGAATTTAAAACTTGATATAGAATTACTGCTTATCTGTGTTAAATTGAACTAATTCAGATTGTAACTTACATCCAGATCCTGAAATGGATAAATAAATTCTTGGAATATTGCTATTGAAGTACCTTAATTAGAGCATTGTAATAGATGAGTTTAGAGATTTTCAGACCTTGGATAAGCCTTTATCTTATCTATAAGAATGCTGGATTTGTACTTGTGCATCTTGCACCTTGAGCCAGAAGTATTATGCCTATATAAAAGAACCTTTTATATAGAATCATTCTGGTTGCAAGACACCTTTAAGATCAAGTGAGCACTGCCAGATTGCCATTAAACCACATACCTAAGTGCTGTGTCTGCACATCTTTTCAGTCTCTCCAGGGATGGTGAATGAACCACTTCCCTGGGCAGCCTGTTCAAATGCTTGATAAACCTTTGGGTGAAGAAATTTTTTCTAATGTCCAATATAAACTTCCCCTGATGCAACTTGAGGTGATTTCCTTTTGTCCTGTCTCTTGTAACTTGTGAGAGGAGACTGAGCCCAACCTCTCTACAATCTCCTTTCGAGTAATTGTAGAGAGTGATAATGTCTCCCCTGAGCCTCCTTTTCTTCAGGATGAACTTATCAAAAACAGTAAAGCATTGTATTCTGATTACTTTGTGTCAGTGACGTTAGTATGACTATTTTTCCTCCTTTCTACCCATCCTACTTATTGGCACTGGCTTCTATTGACTTTAACCTTTCCCACACACTAGAAAATGGACAGTGGTGTTGTATTTTAAGTCTGTATCAGCTCTCAAAGCTTAACTGCAGGTGAATACTATATTCTAATGAGATGTTGGCTAGACTTAGACTGGTTTGGTGTCATTAGAATTCTTCAATTTGTGTAAATGAAAACAAACTTTTCTGAAAAACCAGTTGCCTTCTTTTGAAAGGAGTTTTAGGTGCCAGTGGTAGAAATGCAAGACTGAAATATTTTGGATTCAGAGCTTTATCCTTCTTCGGGAATGTAGTTGGCCGTTGTTCACTGTCGACTCTTTTCACATTCTTGTGATTTGTATTGAGAATTGTAATAATATTGAATTGCCTGTGCTCTAACAGCAGCATTAAGCACGAGATCAGATAATTGTATATTTAATAACCGTGTGAGGGTAATATAAGATGATAATGCAATACTGAGGGGGAGTTAATAAAGAGAACTAACCTCATGCCAGTGGATGTTACAATGAAAGTATGTTCGTATAATAAGAAATGGGTAGTTATACCAGGATGTAACGAGCCCCAGAGAATGGCTGTCTTATTATGTGTGTACCAAATGAGTGTTCTTTCAAGCTGTTACTTACGTGTTTGCAATTTACATTATGCAAACTATATCATTACATGAACTAGGTATAGCTTATGTATTTGTGTTGTACTAGAATATTTTTAGCTGGTTTATCCTTCAGATAGGGAGAGCTGTACAAGACTTTTGGCATGAAATTTTTCTTTGGGTTTTTGGATTTGTAGTTAAATGATTAGTTAATATCTTTGGCTACAAGATTCAACTATGTAGCCTTCTACTTTAGCATAAGAAAAAAAAGAATAAATGCACTACAATTGTGGGAGGGTGTGTGAAGAAGGTAAATGAGCAAAGGAAATGTTAACTGTCTGTGAGGATGGTACCCTTGTGATTGTGATCTAGTTCTTGTTTTTTGGAAGTTGAATGTCTTGTGAATTGAAAGATGCTGGTTGTAAAGTCCCCATCACTGGAGGTTTCCAAGATGTGGCTGGACAGGGTGCTAGATGATCTCATCTAGGCTCCCTTTCCCCGAAACATTGGACTAGGTAATCTTTTGAGGTCCCTTCCAACCTGGGTCACTTCATGATTCTGTGATTTATTACAAATTAACAAATACTCAGCTGAAGTATTTATGGCATCTGATTACTATGGCAAAGTGTGGCTATCAAACACTCTTTGAACTTGACATGTTGAGTAGTCCAGCCTCATCAGCTTCAATTTGAACCTTTTTTCAGGATCCCTGTGACCCTGACTATAATCTTTACCTTTAACCAATCTAATCAATTGTTGCATTGACTTCCCATAAAATCTGGCATTAAAAATGTATAAAGATCTTAGCTTTTTCTGGGAAGCTGAAGGGAAAGGGATTTCTTTGCTGTTGAAAACAGTCTGGTAGGCTGTCCTCTGTCCCAGATTATTTGAGTCAAATGGAGCAAAGTGTTTCCAACATTAAAGTGTGACTGGTCCATGTAGGGATCAATATTAGCCTTTTAGGTTGGAATTTAGCTATAGTCTTTTTAAGGTAGTGTGGCAAATATAAGCTAGCTAATAAAACTATTTCTATTCCTATTAAACATACTGAATATTAAGATTCTTTGTAGCTGTTATGAGGGGGAAAAGGTAGGCAATTTGTTCTAAGTTGTTAGAGGTGGACATAATTTCATTTTCAGTTTCATAAATTGCAATAAAATAAATGCACATTGTCTAAAGAATCAACTTAAGGTTATTAAGCTCTTGAATCCTCTATGTAGCACACCCTTTATGAATGTTGTTATTTTAGATGTGGTAAAATAAAATTATATTTTAAGTAAAATTATTTTTTCTTTTTTTTTTACATGGCTCTGCATTAAATATACAGATACTTTGCTGCAGTGAAGCAGCTATTTTACCCTTCAGATAGGGAGAGTTGTACAAGTTGTTTTGGTATAAAGTGAATTTCAAGTTAAAACAGAAATATTAGTATTCATCCTTCTGCTGTGAGGATAACCTTCCTGTTAGAAAAGGAAGAAACTTTGCACCTAGGTGTGTATGGACCCTTCATATAGTTATACTAGAGGTTAATAATAATGGCAAGAAAAACCTAACAGCTAGACTCACAATCTTTCAAGTTTTTAGTGCCTTTTTTTTAATTGTACGTGTGAAACATTTCTTTGCATGTTCTGAAATAACCTTAGTAAATAAAAATACACATTCCCCAAAAGCTATTTTAAAAATATATTTGAAATTACTTTGTTCTTTTGAGTGCTTTGTACCCTTAAGCTTTAGGAGTAAGGACAGTTGACCGCTCTGTAAAACATGAGTGGTCTGAGACTTGGTTTGACTGTGTGAAGATTAGTTTTGATGATTATTCTTCAGCTATTTAGCTGCCTCTATTAAAAACAAATGTTACCAAGATCATAGCTGTAGCTGCTGGAGGGATTAGATTCTCTTTGCGGGTTAGAGAAACTTCTGATGTTCCCAAGAAAGCTTACAATGAATGCCTGAGGAGTTACTCTGTGTGTGCTTTTTACTACTAAAGCTGATACTGGCTCTTGGGTACAGTTGGGCTTTTGTCAGTCTAGAGCCTTCTGGATATAGTACGCTTTTCTGTTTGGGCAGATCACAGTTTGCCTTTGATTTATGGTAGGAGCTAAAAGGAGAATTCCTGCCCCTCCGTTAAAGCCATTGTATTTTGAATTAATGACAACTGGAAAATGATGTGCAGAAACAAGAAACGAAGAGGTTTTAAGAGATTTTTCTAGATGCAGATTTACTTTTTCTAATGCTGTTTGTATCAGATGATTACACTAAAGCTTTAAGCCTTCAGAACCAGAAGTGGAAAACACCTGTGCTGAAGTTTCACTGGTATTCTCAGCTGAGATATTCTTGATTTGACCTGTGGTATTAGAGTACGATTGTGAAAAAATAGTCATGTACTACTTGTAAATACTATAAATATTTTCTATATAATTTTTTGTCACTTCTTGTTGTCTTTGTCTAAACTTTTTTACAACATTTAGAAATCATGTATACCGCTTTTATTCTTCCCATTACTATATGGTAAAGATTAAATGTTAATTTTGTTATTCATTAAGCACATGGGTTTTTTTTCTTGAGTATTTGGTCACATAGAAGGTGACACCTTTAAGGCATTTCTGCATAATTGAGGTTCAGTTTCAGCTGTTGAACCATTCAGTCTCTTTTCTCTTTTTTTTTTTTTTTTTTTGATTCCTCTGCTGCTCAAGCTCTTAACTCCCCAGCCATATGGAGATACAGCTTTGTAACTGTAGTTTTATGTAGGCAGGTGACTCATTTCAGAAACCACAAACTGGCTGAGATGTTAGTGTAACCAGTGACACAGCCCTGCCCTTATTAGTGTCAGGGTGCAGTTCTGTCTGTGTGTCATTGTCCACCCTACCCTCCTAGGATGGTGATACCATCCTAGCTGTCAGCTCGAGTACAGTGCATTCAAATCTTAGAGGACAAATTCAGCACTTCATAGGGAAAAATACGGTGTGTAATCTGTTCAGACATTTAAGCTGGTTTCATAAGCACAAAGTCACTAACTAGTTAGTAGAATCTTGTTGGAGGTGGGCCCTGGTAGTACTTTTTATAAGGTTGTTGAAAATTTCCAATGTGTTAAACATAGCTTTAGGCTAATGGCACAGAAAGTGTAGTATTGAGGAGAAGGATTTTCCATTCCTAGCTGGTTTGATATGTGTGCATATAAGCTATACATGGTTTATGAACAAAGTATGTTTTAGAAATCTGGCTTAAGCCATGCCTTTTGAGTGTGTGCAAAACTGGTATTTTCCAGAATGATTTTATTCCATGATGCTAACCTTTTCTATTCTGATTAATTCATGTTATTGTGTATCATGAAAAAATACCAAATAAATTCTAATTTAATTTAAAATGAAATGTTGCATTTGAATGTAATGACTCCAGACTTTCTGGAGTCTATTGTTATGCAGTTTATCAGTTTGATTACAATGTGTGGAATGATTTGCAGTAAATGAAATAGCTTAAGAAATCTGATCACTTTATTCTGAAGCTATTTGTGCCCACTTTTCTCAGCTGTTACAACTACCATGCAGCTACTTTGTGAGTGTAGAGGTTGACATACAAATCTAGATTAAATTAGTTTCATAAAGCAAAAAAGGTGTATAATTCTACCTTTAGCAGTTTATTATTTTTGAGTCTCATTCTGGAACCATTTAAAATGCTGAAGTTACTCAGCAGTACGTATGTCAAAATAAGGAATTTGCATATTGGTGCTTTTACGAAGACTTTTGCTTCAATGCTTTGATCTACTTTGGATCTGGACTATGTAAATTTTAAAAAGTAGTCTTGTGTACTTGAATTTTCAACACTAGGGGTTTTCAGACTAATCTTGAGAGAACTAAATTGAACTTTGTGTTATTTACCTTTCCTTCTCTTTCTGTCTTCTAGTTGCTGCCAAGATGCAGGTTAAAGGCTGCTGTTTAAATGCTCCATAGTCAGTGATTGCACAGCCTTAATAAGTGAAGAAACACAATGGTAATTGCAGGTGCAAGAACTGGTAGCTGATGGGGCCTCTTGTCCCAGTTTCCTTGAACTTCAGTCCAATCTAGACTGTGGAGTAGATGGCTGACCTACTTGTACTTAAGTCAAGCATTAATTGAAAACAGCATAAAAAGCTTTCCTTTTCCTTAAAAGCAGAAGTGTAGAAAAGACTAGTCTTTTGAGTCCAGTGACCAAACTAAGCATTCATTTCTTATTGTTGCACTTGGGGATTCTACATTTATTTGTGTTTGAGAGCCATAGCTCTCAAGGTCAACTAATGTGTATCCAAATCTCCGAAAATTGTAAGGAAGATGGGCTACTTTGGTGTTCGTGGGTTTTTTATTGTTGTTTGTTGTTTTTTTGGGTGGGTTTTTAATTTTTTTTTTCTTTGGTTTTGGTGTGTGTTTTGTTGTGTGGTTGTTTTTTTGTCATTGCTTTGGGTTGGGTTTTTTGTGTTGTGTTGTTGTTTGGGTTTTTTTGTTTTTTTTTTTTTTTTTCTGAAACCCTTAATAAAATTAGTGAAACTTTGAGGACAGAAGAAAAACATGCCTTTTTTGCCTAACCTTGATCTCAGATGTATGTTTTAAAACATACATCTTGTTTTACATACGGGAATCTTCATATTTTCAGTTTCTTTAGTGTTAAAGTAGGTTTAGGTGTACAGTATGTGACTTAAAAAAAAACCCCAAACAAAATAAAAGGCAAAAAACCAAAACAAAAAAACTCTCACACACAAAAACCCCACCACACAAAAACCCCACCACACAAAAAAATTAACTTCTCGCTTAGCATGTCAAATTATGTGTACAAAGAAGGCCATAAAATGAGATCTGTGACCTTATCAGTGATACTTCATGGTATCTTAAACCAATGAGTTTAGTACATGGTAAGGAGCCAGTTTGTTACTTATTTAAAAAGAAATAATTAAGTGTTTTTAGGGAATATTTAATTCTAGGTCAGCAGCCCATGTCATGTAGATTACTAAGTGGTAAGTAAAGGTCTTCTGTCCTTGTTGCAGTAATTAACGTTTCAGGACCAGAAAATTAAATTGCCTAGAAACACGAGGAGCCCTGGCTGAAGTTTACCCCAGATTCACTGAGCTGTTTCAACAGAATTCAAGAGTTTCTTTTTTCAGTGGCCATGTTAATGAACGTAAGTTTTAAGCAACCTTTTCCCCCACCTTAACACAAGCAAAGAATTTAACTGTTCTTTAGAAGTTGGATTCAGTTTGCTTTAATATCTGGATTAATCTTATTTAATCTGAAATATGAAATACTGTCATTTGGTCTTTTGTATTGTTACAGTATAGCATTGATTTTTGAAACATTTGAACAGATATTTTATTGTTCCTAAAGGAATAATTGGTTATTTAACTCACTGGAAGGAAAGATAGTCAAAACTAAGTCTGCTTCTTGTTGTTTTCTTTCTACATTTTTCAACTCCATTCTACAGAGGGCTATAAATTCTGTATTAGTTCCAGAAATGACACTGATAAAGTAATGATAAAGTTTATCTGACAGTCATCACAACTGAAAATTTTGCTTTTTAGTTGTACGGCTATCTTCATTAGCAATTTTTACATTTATAGTGTTTCCCCCCAAGTATTAATCCACCCTTGAATGTATTTTGAGAATTGGAGAATGTGTGATGATTTGACCCACTTTTCTTCAGCAGGTCTATGATAATGAGGGGATAATGGCTACAGAAAGAATTGGTAATTACTGAAACTACTCTTTAGAGCTGTTTCACAGCTCGGAACTAAGCCCACAGTCATGGGGTGGTTATTTACTTTCTGCTTTAGCAAGAGTCCCAGGGTATGGTTCTCTACCAGCTTGTGCTGGTCCCTTGAACAAAAGGTATACTAGCAAAATATTTCTGATGTTAGAGGTTATTTCTGTTTACTGTATGTGTGTTGAGTAGCTATCCTAGAAAGATGGTGGCTTTTGTCTAGTAGAGGAGACTACATTCAACCCTAGGGGGTTCTGTGTGGAAACATGATGCCTCTGCACTGTTTTAAGTATAACATGATCAGGTTGTGGTCTGAGAACTGAGTTATTTTACCAGGTCTTGGGAGTCTTTTCCTCTATCATACTCAGTAATGTCCTTCCAAGGCACTATATAGGAAGGCCTGCTTTTATTTGTGCTTTCTTTTACTTTCTCCATGGTAAAAAAAACTGTCACTTCCAAATTTTTTTTTTTTTTAATTTTATTTACATCTTTAAAAAGTGACAGAAGAATTAACTAATAGTAGAAGAGTTTATAGATTTGTCTGGGTCCACTTGGGCAACTAGCTTCCCCTGCCCCATCAGTCTTAGTTTCTGCCAAACATAGTTGTCTGTATCTCCCTAAGAATAATAGGAGGTAGAGTATGCTGACATGCTGCTAATGCACACATCTATAGTTTCTGATGGTGCTTTATTATTTGGAAACAAATCTCTTCCAGAGACAATCTAAGGGCTAGGTTTGGTTCAAATGAGGTCTCTGAATTGGTTCTCTCCTCATTTAAAGCACGGTAGCTCCTTATTGTAACCTTCAGATTCAGGAAGACTATCTTGTTTCATTGTAATTTAAAGTTTAGGTATGCTTCTATTCAATTCATGCCAGTATTTAATTAATATTGGAGCTCCAAATTTCCTGGGATGGAAAAATACAGCTTTTGACTGTGAAACACCAAAAGAACACAGCTGTTTCCTAAGTGACGCATCTGCAAAATGTGCCTACATGTTTCACCGAGGTATTTAAAAACACTTCTCCCCCGAAGCCAGTTGTATGGTTAAAAATACTTTCCTTTAATATGGGCTGTCTGTGGTCTTTACTAAAGATTATAGCAAACCTAAATGTTCAGCTTTATGCTTCGAAATGTGTGTTACTGAAACTCCTGGGTTGGTTTGAGTGCTGCAGTGTCTGTGGGGGGAAATGACCTTAGCTTGAGCTACAAGGTTTTTGTCAGCCCACAGGAAATGTTGAAGTATGCTGTGATGAGAGAATTCAGTTGGTGGGAACGGAGGTCAGGCAAAGCTGTGCTCATCTGCAGCTAGCTCTGCAGTTAGGTTGCTGAACTCTGTATTTGGAAAAAATGCAAGTGAATTAAGGCATGTCTTTTTAAGGTATTTTGCAGTGTATTGAATGACTTGCCAGACAATGCTTAGTTGCCTGTTTTCCTACCAAAAATTTACTATACTGTGTCATAGCTGATATGAAACTTTGTGGTTTTTTGGTTGTTTGTTTTTTTTTTTTTGCCAAGTGTATATGATATTTTGCAGTGTTTGTCTGAATGTAAGAGTGTGTTTGATCATGTTTGAAAAGATGCTTCTGGCCTCAAACATTGTCTGCTGTCTAAAACACATCTCTTTCTAGAATGGGTTTTTGTATTAACTCTGTACTTCTCTGGGGTTTTCTGTTTTCAGGTACAGCAGTGTTCATGTTTTGTAGCACTTGTGTGGTCAGATAAGTAATGTGACTCCTTTTATCTTTGGAAAGTTTTGTTGTCTTGAGGCCTTGCTTCTTGTAATGTTCTATTTTACTTAATTATATGCCATTTTAGAACAGTTGTACGCGTGTCACTTTTTTCTGTAGCTGCTTTGTCAGTACAGCTGTAAATGCTGTTTTCATGTTTTCTCTGATGGAGAATACATCAGTACTACTCTGCGCTATCCTTCTTTTTGCACTGTTGTAAAATTCTACTTGAACTAAATATTAAGCATTTATGCTCCAGGTATTTCCCTTAAGATTTTGTTAAAATAAGTTCTCATTATGAGTGTGTATAATTAGCCAGCTGTCCAGGGGCTGCCCTGATCCCTAAACTGTGACACCATCTAATTCCACTAAAAAGGTTATTTATTTATTTATAAAGTCTCTGGGCACTTTGAAGACTTCTTGCCAACTAAATGCTTGCCTAGTGTAATTTGAAGGTACGTGGTCTTGTGCTCCCTTCTTGCTCCTTTGAAGCAAGCCTAAAGGCATAGTTACCATTTTATTTATTTGGGGAGGATGCCAAAATACTAAGGTTAATTTCATTTTAGGAGACTTTGACAGGTTATATGAATTAGTGGGTGGTATTGCAGGCACTACAAAAGTGAATGTTAGAAGAGTGAACACTTCTAATTAAATCGAAGCTTTCCTTGTACTTTAACATTTTAATCACTCAGACCTAAATAATGGAAACCTCTGATTTAAAAAAATACTCTTTGATCTTCCAAGTTATTTTAATTCCCAGTCCTGAGTTCTTCAGGTGGTTTTCTGGCAAAATTTATTCAAAGCCAAGTGTTATGTGCTTTTTCTCTGTGGTGAAGAAAGTGTTAAAGTAGATTTTTTTTTTTTGTTTGTTTTCCTTGATCAGAAAGACCTGAGGCTTTTAAAGAAACTAAAATTTAAGATTGTTTATTTAGAGGATGACCATTTAATGTTATACTAGGTAGGATAATACACAGGTGCTATGTCTGTAGGTACCTTACAGTCCTTTCTTGGATCTAAAATTAAAGTAGTACCTTTAGAATGGGAAATTTCTTTTACAAAAAAGTGTTGCAGTGTTTAAAACCTAAAACACAAGTGTGTTGTGACCAGAAAGTCTATGGTGAAATCATTCTCCTATATTGTTTTTCTTTTGGGCATCTCAACAGAAACAGGAGGATGTTTTATTGGTTTTAATGTTTTATGGTTAGGTTCTGTACCTAATGTCAAGTGTGTTGTCCTGTATTTTCCCTTGTTCGCTGAAGAATCTGCAAGTAGTGCTCAGTACTCAACAGGACAGCTCACCTACAAAGTGTGTTCTGAAAATGAAATATTGATTAAAGCCAGGATCAGTTAGTCTGTATGCAAAACATTTAAATATCTTTATTCCAAAACAGTCTTGTGAGATGTCTTTTAAAATTATTTTTAGCCTAATTACAGTATTTTAAATTAAAATTCCATTATTTTACGGTGTCTCATTTGATGCTTATAAGAGCTGTAAATATAGAATTTAGTCAGAAAATTTGGAGAGAGAATATTGGGAACTGTTGTCTCCCTTCTGTGGTTACGGATATTAATACAGTGAGTTTGGGATTAAGATACATATTCTACAGTTTACAAAAATAAAGACGATGGTTTTGGTTTGGGGCTCTTAATGTCATTTAGCAGCTGCTTTTTTTCCCTTTAGCAAGGTCATCTTGATTTCAGCTTCAGATGTGCTACTAATTTTGCCCTTTTGTTCTACAGATGAATTCTGAAGGAAATGTTGCTAATAATGATTTCAATAGGGAGAATTAATTTGCCAAGAAGTGCTGTTGATTCAGGAAACATGCTACAACTTTGTGTAGAGTATCAAAACTAATCTAAATTGAAGATACTAATTTTCAGAGCATAGTGTAAAAACAGATGAGGTGTCTTTATCCTCCAGTGACATGGTATGAAATAGCTGAGGCTTTGGCTTCTGCTAATTTCTTTTGTGAGTTCAGATTTCTCCTAATCTAGTAAATACTTTAGCCTAAAAAAAAAGTGCTAAATAAGGGTTAAATCAGCTCCCTTATCAAACACTATGAAGCCTAATACATATTGCACGGTTCCTTTTATGCTCTATATGCATGACATACACTGTTGTGGCAAATTATAGAAGAAAAATGAGCTTTTGGGATGCTAGATACTGTAGATAAACTTGCTCAGAACCCTTAATGGCTGCCTTGCAGGTTAATTTAAATGCATATCATAGTTTGGCATTGGTGTTTGTTTGGGGTTTTTTTTTGGTTTTTTTTTGGTTTAACAACAGAAAAATACTTTTTAAATGGCATCTCTCTGAGAACTTGAGGGTGTTTTTAGAAAGGTACATTTCAATAACTTTTCTGTAGACATGGTTTTGGAATTCAACTACGGTGGCCTTTTGGTATCTCTTTCTGGATGTAAATACTAATACTACTGAGTTATTTTAAAACAACTGTTGAAATTGCTTTGTGTGAGAAGAAACACTTAGGCATTATCGTTTCAAAATTCGAATATTAGGCAAGGTCATGAAAGTGTATCTTGAGTATCTGAAGTTTTGGGAAGTACTGGGAATATGATACATTTCATAGAACCTTTGTTTTTTTTCATTACATTCTTTTCATGCTTCTGAGAGAATTTGTGACAACTCTATGCACGCATACAATCGTATTGTATTTCTCACTTTTCTAACACTGCGTACACTTATGAATTTGTTTAAACAGTGATTTTTCAAGTCTTTTAAAGCTCAAATGCTCTCTGAAACTGCTTCTTTTAAAGGACCCCTAAAAATGTGAGAATGAGATTTTACAGTAGATTCTGAAGGACAGGAAATTATCTGATAAGGTGTTTGAGAGAGACTTCCAGATCTTGTAGGCAATGTATTCAACCTCTAATAATATTTCTTGCTCTGACAGCTCTGGATCCCAAGAACTCTGTATTCAGAAGCATATTTGAGGAAATCGGGTATCCTTAAATGATAATCCTCAGATTATCATGCCCTTTCTCCTTGTGAAATAGTAGGGATTAACTCCTTTACTTTTCCTTTCTTAATACAGGATGGTATTCAAAAATGTTACAGGCTCCATTTTTGAAAAGTATAAAATAGCATATATAAACTTTATTTAACCTTTCCATCCTGTAAAACTTGTAATGAAATTTAATGGTGCTCCTGTGATAGAAAACTGCTTAATAGATCTATTTTCTGTCTTCATCTGTGTTGAGGGCTCTGTTTTGGCCTTCAGTGTAAGCCTAACAAAGTGATGGAGGAGGAAGTACCTAGCAGTGTATTAAGTAACTTCAGAGATGCATTCCCTACTTTAGGACACAGTAAATATCACTTTGTATTCAGACAGTATCTTGTATTTGAAATGAAGAGTTTTGTTCTTTAAAAATAAAAGAAAATGCATTTTTTTTTTTTTTTTTAGTTAGTGCTTAGCACTCTCTAATCTCTACAGGCATTTGGTGTTTTCTTGGTGTGAATCATAATTTCTTAGACTTCTCGCAAATTGATTGTTCCTTTCCTGACTTCCAAGGCACAGAAAAAATTGTATCATAAAACTTTCATGGGAATCAACTTCAAATGTAAGCACTTAATTTTGCTTAGTGGTGATCATTTACAAAAAAAAAGAAACTTTCTTGATTAAGTAGAACAGAACATGGTAAACAATGACACTTTTCATCAGCTTTGAATATTTTTAAACTAAAACCTAGTGATGAGGTAATTTCCATGCAGTGTGGTACTGAGGATTTAAGGTAAAAACTTTCAATGATGGCATGCCCTAGGTCATATATTTGGTGATACAGCAGAAGCATTTTAACAATGCTTTCTGATTTTGAGCAGAATGTTGTAAATGAAGGTGCAGTTTCTATCTGCAGAAAAGGATATTTGAAATTTTTTTAACTTGCATGGTTTATTCTGTTACTGCATCATCCCTCATACCTTCAGCTAAGCAAATAGTGCAGTTTGAGTATGTTATGGTTTGTTAGTTTTAAGTATATCCAAATATTTTAAAGCTCCCTGTGCAGCTGTGTATCAACTTTGTGTCCTTAGCTGGTATAGCTATGCCATTTAAAACTTGTAGTTGCAGTTTTAATCATTTCCTGTGGTCACTGTCCATTTAACTTAAAATCAGAAACTGTTGCAAAGCTTCTCAAGGTGATTAATAACTTCACAGGCTAAAAAAAAATGCACAATTAAATTAATACACCTACACAGAGTGGCTTGCCAAGCAGAGAATTTTTAATTTCCCCCCCCCCGCCCCCCCCCCCCCCCCCCCCCACCCTCGCTCACATTCTACTCGTT
>JANHGN010005804.1:0-10820 GCA_024605025.1 Megaceryle maxima | reverse complement strand
CAGAGCCTGGCCCAGGCTGCCCAGAGAGGCTGTGGAGTCTCCTTCTCTGGAGAGATTCCAAACCTGCCTGGACAGTGCAATGCTGGGCCACCAGCTCTGGGTGACTCTGCTGGATGGAGCAGGGGGGTTGGACCAGATATTTTCAGAGGTCCCTTCCAACCTCTGCCATCTTGTGATGAATTTTCTTCTCCAGGTTCAGCAAAAGCGATGGAAAGTGGAAACGAATTCCAGGCTAGATTCGGTCTTGTTGCTCTCGTCTATGAATTTACCTGGTGGGGAACTGGTGAGTTCATGCAGAGCAGTGCCAGAGTCCTGTCTTCTTTTGCTTCCGTGGCAGAAGCTAAGGCACTGAAAAGCTATGGAGCCCTTCTCAACAGTTACACAAGGGTAGTGTTGGGTTTCATGGGTGACTCTGTAGTGCTCTGATACCTTTAACTGTCGGTGTTATTTGGACATAAGCCGTCAATCTAAAGCTCTGCTACTTCACTAGATTTTCCTTTGGTGACCACATTACACTTGGCATGACCCCTCCGTGCAGGTATTAACTGATGTTTTCTGATTCTGAGCTACATGTAACTTTTCTTGCATTATGCATTTCAGAGGAGAAGATCAGCAGAAGATGAGCTTGCAATGAGGGACTATCTGCAGGAAGGGGACCTCATCAGCGTATCCTTCCACTGGTTGCCCTCCGAGTGAAGAGCCAAGGGTGTGGGGAGAACAGCCAGATCTCAGCAAGCCTGGCTGGTAGCGAGAGCTCTCTGCTGGGGGCAGCTGGTGACTGCTGGTGCTGGGCAGCCTTGGGGACCTTGTTTCCTTAAGTGTCACTGACAGGCAGAGGTCCAGTCTGTGTTCTCTGATGGGGCCGTATCACTGCACACCCGCAGTCTGAAATATGGGAAGGTAAGTTGCTCAGATGCGCTTGGTCTTGGCCTAATTCTGTCCAGTTAACTTGCATAAGGCCTTTTGGAGGGGCTTTTGAGAAAAAAAAGCTCTGGCGTAGATCCTGATTGAGGGGCATGTTGTTATTACCCATTCCTGCAGGTTGGGAAGACCTTTAGCTCCTACACAGGAGCACTGAGCAGAGTTTTCCCAAAGCAGAGGGAGTGCCCTTGAGTTGCCTGTCGAGCTGCTGCTCAACCCTTCCACAGTTACAGCCCGCGAGTCCCGTTTCCCGCCCTCAGCACTTGCGAATTAAACCACGGGGAGCAAAATCTGACTCCAACTTCATGACTCCTCTTCTGCGGGCTGTTGCCCTGTGACTTGTTTCTCTCTCTCCAGGGCTCTATTTTAGGCTTTAAGCCATTGGCATTTATCTGTAGTTTTGTGCATTGAAATAAGCCCCGGGGCCACTGGAGTGTAGGCTGCAGTTCGGGATTACCAGACCAAGGGTATTAGCTCTTAAAAGATGAAAGCGAAGCGTGCTTATTGCACAAAGGGTGAAGGACAGCAACTGGATTAAGAGGGAAGGGATTCTGCTAAATTGGGCCTCTCGCTCCTCGTTTTTCTGCAGGGATGGTTGATGTGCAGTTACAATCAAGATATCATTAACATTTGCGCTAAGCACTTGGACCATTCTTCATCTTCAAAGGACTGCACAGGCATTAGCTAATCTTCCCAGCACCCCCAGAGGCAGGCAGGTTATATATTCAGTTTCACAGGAAAAGGTGATAAAATTGACTGGTTCCTAGGCAGCAGTGGAATGCATGTCGGTGACTTGATGTCACCTGCAGTGGCTCACGTCTCTCATGCCAAGTCTCGTGATCTGCTCTTCAGCTTGGCCAGGGTGTGCTCGTCCAGGTGCCACCCTCCCTTGTGAAACGCCAGAAGACTCACTTCCACGACTTGCCCTGTGGTGCGTCTGTGATCCTCGGCAACAATGGCTTCATCTGGATCTACCCAACTCCAGAGCAGAAGGATGAAGAGGCAGGGGGCTTCACCACCAACTTGGAGGTGAGGGTTCAGGGAAGATGAACATTCTCCTACTGATGATGTTTTGTTAGAGTTACATGAATAACCCGAGATTTTAGAGATGTGGTATTAGGTTCATGGCAAAACTTTTTTTACAGCAGGTTTGCATTATTTCCCCATGTGTTCATCTCTTTTCCTCTGTCCTTCCTCAGCCGGTTCCCTTGTCTGACCGGGAGGTGATCTCACGGCTCCGAAACTGCATCGTGGCTCTGGTTAACCAGAAGCTGATGCTCTTCGACACCAGCATCCTGTATTGTTATGAAGCATCCCTTCCTCACCAGGTACAGAATCAGTGTTGCTCACTGTATTCCACGCTCTGGGCAGGGAATGGAAAGGCCACATCAGTTTCTGCTGAAGTCAGGAAATTGGTGGTAGGACTTCCTCTCAGCTTCCCAAAGCATCCTGCAGTAAGTGACCATATGAACTTCCCCCTGCTCCCAGAACATACATTGCCCTGCATATTTTCAGGGACAGTTTGAAAGGTTCTGCCTTTGGCAAAATCCAACTATTCCTATAGAGAAATAGTTCAGTTTTTTGGATAGGGATGTATCCCTTGCTGGGATTATGGACCCTCTGTGATCCCTGTGAAAACAGTTAAATTAAGGATTGTGTGAGGGCAGGGTGCACTTCAAGAACAACTGAAAAAGCAAGTGTCATGTCCTGTACAGACTAGTCTGCTGTTTCTATCCCCTCCTGTGCTGCTGGAAGGCTCCCTCAATTTGACCTCTTGCTGTATGGCTTTTCTCTGAGATTTTTGCCAAAACACTCACTGGAAATTTTCATCTCATAAGTAGATAAGATCTGAATTGTCTTCTGCTTTTATTCACCATGTCAATCTGCTCAGCTAGATGGGATGTTCTTTTAAACTATACTTCTGTTTAATTCATCACTTCCCTTCCCAAATACTGGTGTGTGTCCTTCAGGAGAGATGAGGAGTTAGTAGCATCTCCTTTGCCTTTTTATGGTCTCTGTAAGAATTGCTGACTCTGGCAAAATCCTTGGACCCTCTGCCGTGATAGTCTTGTTTGGCCACAACCCTCTAAACCCCCTTGCTGCTCTGTGCCAGCGATCCTTGTCTGCAATAGTAGTAGTTGCTTTCTGGTGCCAATGTTATTCTTCTTTCCACTCCAGATCAAGGACATTCTCAAACCAGAGGTGATGGAGGAGATCGTTCTGGAAACCCGACAGAGGTTGCTGGATCTGGAGGGATAGGTCACATGGCCAGAAGCAGTCATCTAAAGTCCCAGAAGTGTCAGCATGGCAGCTTTTGATTGTCAGTGTTATTTTGTTTGTTCACCTTTTTTTTTTTTTTTAAGTGTTCTAGTCCCCAACATTCATTCCATGCTTCAGAAACCAGCAAAATTCCTTATTTTATCTCCCAGGATACTCCCCGAGCCCTTTTATAACAGTAGTACTAAACAGTACTTAAAGTACAACAGCCTTTTAGTGCAGCAGCCTGAAAGTAACTGCCCTTGATGAAGATGCAGATGCAACTGGTACATATAGCACTGGTTGTTGTGTCTAGTGCCCCTGAACTCTGCAGGATGATTGAGAGGAAGGGATGTGTTTTGTGATGTTTCTCTCCTAAAAAGCTTTCTAAATGGTTTTGAATTTCCTTTACACTGATACAGATCTGCCAGTCAGTCCTCAGAGAGCTCTTGGGTGTCTCTTTAAGACTGCAGACCACTGGTACAAGTCTTTAGAGGACAGGAATATCCACACCCTTACTAACCACTTTTTGGGTCTGGCTGTTTATGGCTTTGATGGCTTCAGGGCATGAGATGGGAAGTGGCATGATGTGGCTGTCCACGGGAGCTGTGGGCGAGCAGTGCCCGTGTGTGCATCCTGGTGGTCCCTTTTTTATACCTGATGTGGTGAGCTCCTCCTCTGAGGAAGCTCCAATATTGTTTTCTATTAAATGTTTTACATGTCAATAAATTGCTTGAAATGGATGAGTCATTCAGGAGTGTGTGTGTTAGCTTGTCTCTCTCCAGAATGGCTTTGGTCTAGCTTGGGAGCTGCAGTGGCTCAAGATTCCGTGTGCCAGGACACTCAGTGGTTGCCATGTCCTGTTACCTCTTTGTCAGCTGTTGCTCCATGTCCCATTCAAGCAGGATTTCACCTTCCTCTTCAGTGTATCTTCTGTGCAGAGTTCCTCTGTGAATAAATTCCACGAGGGTGACAAGGAGCCCGGGGTAACAGTGGAGAAGATCCTCAGGTCAGTGTTGAGAGGTGGGCGTGCTGAGCCAGACATTGGCAGTCAGCCACTTGCCTTCTCTGTACAGAAAGGGCGTGCTGCTTTCCCTGGAACATCCTCTCCTGTCTCTGGTGCTATAGTAGAGCTGTCTGTATTATAACGTGGTGTTTAGATATATTGTGTAGCCAGCAGGACTAGGGCAGGGATTGCCCCCCTGCACTGGACACTGGGGAGGCTGCACCTCTAGCCCTGGGGTCAGTTCTGGGCCCCTCACTCTCAGCAGGACATTGAGGAGCTGGAGCGTGGCCAGAGAAGGGCAACGGAGCTGGGGAAGACTCTGGAGCACAAGTGTGGTGAGGAGCGGTTGAGGGACCTGAGCTTGTTCAGCCTGGAGAGAAGGAGGCTCAGGGGAGACCTTCTGGCTCTCGACAGCTCCCTGACAGAGATTGGAGCAAGGTGGGGTTGGGCTTTTTTCTTAAGGAACAAGTGATAGGACAAGAGAAACCAGCCTCAAGTTGTGCCAAGGGAAGTTTAGGTTGGATATTAGGAAAGATTTCTTCCCCCTCCAGGGTTGTCCAGAATCACAGAATGGTTTGGGTTGGAAGCGACCTTTCAAGGTCTCTCGAGTCCATGCCTGTCCCAGGCTGCCCAGGGCAATGGTGGAGTCCCTGTGATCCCTGGAGGGGTTTCCAAGCTGTGGAGATGTGGTGCTGAGAGACATGGCTCAGTGGTGTCCTGGCAGTGCTGGGGGAATGGTTGGACTCGATGATCTTAAAGATCTATTCCAACCAAAATGACTCTATATTGTATCTGTATTCTGCTAGAGCTGATTGCACCTCAGTAATTTTAAAAATAGATGAAAAAGCAAAACATCAGCCCAAATTATCGCTGCATCTAATTCTAACAATGCAAATTCTCATGCTTGCCCCAGGCAAAAGAAACAATTCTTTGCTCAATCTTTTCCTGCGAGCTAGAAATAACCCTTTGTTGCTTCTGATCCAGTTATCCTTCTCTGCCTGCAGTCCAGGGTCAGCACTAGGTGGCAGCTTCGGATCGTGTCTGTCATTACTTATGGTCCCCAGCAGCTCTGCCTCATTACCCTGACAAATAGCAAAGGCTGGATGTCTGCCACCGGTGCTGCTACCTAAATACTAGAGCATTATGGAGCTCAAGGGCTGAGGACAAGCAAGGACATGGGTAATCCGTTCCACTGTGGCACAGCTCAAACTTCTGGCCTCTGTAAAATAGTACATGACACCTCGGGGATATTGGTGGAATGCTCCACACAGGACTCAGGAATTGTTGTTTTTGAGGATTGCCTAACAAGTTTTGCAACAATCACATTGTCAAGAAGACTCAGGAGATATGAAGAATAAAGCTTGATAGTGGCACTCATCTGTGCATGAGGCTGGGAGCAGCACTTCCAACATCTATATGGAGAGGAACAATGCAAAAAGGCTACAAGCTTTAGCAGCCTCTGCGTCTTTTAATGAGAAAATTACCTACTTTTTCCTACCCAACTGCTGTAGTTTAGCAGCTGTTTATCTTGTTACCATATGGGGAGATGCAGGGATTTCTGCTGTGAGGCTTCGAGGTGTAAGCAGATTGGGGATATACACGCGATGAGATAAAGTATCTGATGTTCCCTCTTTTTAAAGCATTTCTGAAGGCTGATTCAGAGGTCCATAGTTAATCCAGTAGATCTCTGCAAATCTGCCACTTGAATTTAAACAACTCTGTCAGTTAAAGGGCAAAGGGGTGAAGAGACTGCACTTCACTACCACCAGGGAGTTTTGATACCTGGAAATAGTTCTGCTGAAGTGGTACATGAATGCAGAATACTTCTCTGTCCTCAAGCAACTTCTCTGCAGGCATCTAACAGGTCAGAAAGGGGTTGGGGGGTTATGAGGCTCTTGAAAGCGCTGTTGGTAATGGGGTGGCAATGGCTCTGGAGGTGGTTCATTGAGAGTTGGGTCATTCTCACGAGTACCAAGCATAAGCTGTCACACCTGCACAGACAGTGCCAGGTTCTCACAACACAGCTCTTAGGAAAAGGCTGCTGGTGTCTGCAGCAGGCTGGGTGAGCTGCACAGTGGAGTTGTTATATTTTTTCCTTCTCTTCTGGTTGTTTTTTTTTTTTTTTCCCCTTCTGCAAAGCAGTCTTTAAAGCTGTGCTCTATTTCCAGGCTTCTTATTCTAGCCCTCTCTCCCCATCACAGACACTTTTTTGATTATTTACATTCAAGAAATGAGTACACAACCTGAAAACAATGATCTCCAAGTCTGGACTGCTTCAGTCCTGAGCTTTCTGATTCCTACTGCTTGCTCCAGTACTCCTGATATTTGGGCCTTGGAATGTATTAAATAGGGGAGAATGCGACTCATCCAATTCCTGTGCTCCCGAATACCTGGCACTTCATTTTCTAAGCCTGAGAAGCAGGGCATGGGTTGGTATATGGTTTGGTTGTGGGTCTTTTCTGATGTGTGGGGGCAGCTGAAGGTGTGGTTATTTTTCCCCGGCCACGAGGGGTCACCGGCTGTTTGTTGAGACAGTGCTTTGCCAAGTCCAGACCTAAATTCTGTCACAAGGTTTTAGCGAGGGTACTGCTGGCACTTCCTGTAACCCCCTCAAGCACAGTTTTGCAAACCAGCAGGTAACAGGAGATGAGGGTGACAAACTTGTGTGGAGAACAAAAGACTTCCTGAGCAGTTTCAAAGGTTTCTAAGAGTGCCAGGCCAGCTGCCATTTACTGTTGATTTGTCTGTTGACTTCTTACTCTCTTGATGAATGTTGAGGGCCACCAGTGCTTATCCATCTAGAAAGCAACTGGATGTGCTGCTGAGGCTCGTGGTTCCAATATGGAGAGGCTTCAAGTGTCACTGTTCAGTGATAACCCACAATACGGCAAGTGACCTTTCCTTGGTGCCCAGCAGAAATGAGTGAGGAGTCAGATGGGATCTGGGAGAGGCTCTGGCATCTCAGGTTGGTGGGGGACCTGGGGCTTTTTTTTCCATAGGCAGGTCTGTGTGGGAATACAGGCAGACTATATAAAATTATACCTTTGAAATTGGAAGTGCTTAAGATCATATAATGATAGAAAGGTCTGTGCTGGAAACCTTTCAAGGATGTCTGCACCTAGAGCAGGTTGCTCAGAGCCCCAGCCAACCTCCCCTGGAATGGTGCCAGGGATAGGGCAGCAACTACCTCTCTGGGCAACTTGGGCCAGGGTCTCACCACCCTTAGTGTCAAAAATTTCTTCCTTCTCTCCAGTCTAAATCTCCCTCTTTTAGTTTAAAACCATCACCCCTTGTCCTGTCACAACAGGCCCTGCTAAAAAGATTGACCCCATCTTTTGGGGATGTAAAGGATGACTCCAGCAAAAGCAGTGTCCTCTTGAATTCTTGAAATAGTCTGTAGGATTTTCCTAGGCAACTTCTAAGCAGGAAGGGTGAAAAGGAAAAAACGATGGCTTCTCTGGTTTAAGAATAAAACCACAGTCGAAAGCAGGGTGGGAAAAACCTAAGTGTTCATTTTTATACAGGGAAGTAAAATGCTCATGCAAGCATTAGACCAGCTTAGACTAACCTGATTTCTTTGGTCACCAGAGTCTGACAGTTTGTAAACCAGCTGTAGCACCTGCCTGTGCTGCTCACTCCAGGGTTAACACATGGCACAGATGAGCTTGAAAGTGGAGCTGGTAAATAGTTCCCTTGCTTGTGAGCGCTGCCTGCAGAAACAAGAGCACGGAATCACTTGTCTATAGAAATAATTTTCCTGTTTCTTGGTGGCAGTGTTTGATTCATGGAGTATATGAGGAACTGCAACCCCTCCCTTTATTCTCAGTAATAACCACTGGGATTTTAAATTTGTGCTAATGCGTTATTAATCCAATTACTGCTGCTTATTACGTTACTTCTGTATCATCTGCGTGCAGTTTTGCTGCTCGGTTGAGGTGAAGGCTATAAATACAAAGCTTTGAGCAGACCCTAGAAAGATACTGAAACCCTGCTGAGATTATAGGCAGTCTTGAAATGGTTGCCTTGGGTTTCTGAGGACTGCTAATTAGTATGCTACTGTTTATTATTTGGTAAAGATATTGAAGTTTTAACATATTGTAACAGAGAAAATGGAAGAAACATACCTGCAGCTGTTGGGTGTAACAACTCACATTTAATTGATGGTAAACAGAAAAAAGTACTGAAATTTCTTTTATGAAATGTGTGGGATGTTCACAGGCCATATGCAAGGCTCGACTGAAAGAAAGTCTGTAGATTTTTAAAAATTTATTTAATTTATTTAACCTGCATTCACACAATCTTTCTGTCTCTGCCTTCTCTAATAATTTCTGAACCCGCTGGGCAACACAATACAATCACATTCAGAAGAACTGTCAGCAGGGCAAAGGACAGAAAATCTTATGCCCTTCAGGAAGGAAAAGAGGGCAGATACCTTGCTCTGCTCTTTGGGAGTGACCAGCTGGCCCACCTGTCTGTGTATAGCCCCAGATTAACTGCTTTGGGAAATGGGAAATGCTTTTGGAGCAACTGCTGAGTGGAAAGAGGTTGGGGACTGCTGGCAAAGAACCTGCCCCGCTTTGCTGCTTAGGATTGCAAAGTACCAGAAGGAACACCTGACCGGTGACCTGAGTGATAAATTCACTTAGTCTGTTAAAGTCGGAACACTCACCTGCATAGATCTCTGGTGAGTCAGAGAAGTGTATATACTGCCTGTATTGTCCAGAACACATCCTCCTTATTTTCAATTTGGGTACTGTGGTCAAGATCTTCTGAGTATCACAGTCCTCTGCTAGTCTTCTGGAGTTCACTCTGCTTCAGCCCTGCCACGATAGCAGAGATTATCTAGGATGTTCCAGTCAGACCCAGAAGGGAATAACTTTGCCAGTAAAGGATGGTTGGTATTGTTTTGTTTGGGGGTTGCTGGGTTGTTTTTGGTTTTTTTTGTAATAGATTTCTCTTGGGCTGCTCAGCCTGTGTTGACAGACAGCTTTGTTTCCTCAGTTTCCTTCAATTCGTGGGAGCTGAGCAGGGTTTTAAATCACTGCAGTGAGACACTGATCTCCACTATGGAGGAAAACCTGGAGACAGTCTGCTGAGTTCAAGAGATGTGACCCTGGATTTGTCTCAGCATAATTTCTCACCAGAATTTCTTTTTCCTGAGTGTGTGCAGCACAAACAGCCTCAGTACCTGCAATGTAAGTTGCTGATGGAGCAATGTAATATAAATGGTTTGGGATCAGTCTCCTAGCTAAGAATTAGTGATGTAGGAGCAGACAGGCACAGCAGAGCTGGAGGATCCTGTAGGGCTGTACAAAGTGCTGCATTTCAGATGCTGTTGTTGGAAGATGAAAAATACACATCTGCCGGGGACCTTGAATATGGCGTAGGAGACATGGAGTGTGTTTGGATTTGTCACATGGGAGGAGTCAGTACAAATAAGCCACTGTGTGTCCAGATGGTTATCCTGAGCAGGAGGCTACTGCACGAAATTGCATTTGTGTGTTCTCCTGTTGTTGAGTAAGAGCAACCACAGACCTTTGACCAAAGCACCCTGACCTCAAGCTGCTGCCTCAACCCTCTTCTATTCCCAAGGTGAACTGGAGAATTTACAGGAAACAAAACATCTTCAGCGTCACCACCTGCTCTTAAGCTCAGGGAATAGCTGTGTGGCACATCCAAGGGCACTGCAGTGCAGTCTGAAGATTTTTGGGGTCTAACTTCAACTTTATATCAAATGGTGCACAAAAATAGATCAATAAAATATTTATAGTCACATTTATTGGCCTCTATGGCTGGTTTTGGTATCAAGTCCTGGATATGCTCTGGCAACAATAATGACGAAGTGAAATCCTTTGTGCAAGCAGGGTGAGAGATGGCTCGTTTGTGGAAAAGCTGATGTTTGTGCACACCACTGACCCAGTAAAGTTCTCGTCTTCCCTGTCCATCTCTGCAAGAAATCCAGGGTCCAGAGCTGGCTGGGAGCCTGGAGACCTGTGTGCGGGAGGGGGTCTCTAGCTGGCTTGAGGGCCAGTGAGCTCTTGTGGTCAGATCTGCAGGAAAACAACACAGGTAGCCCTTGCAAGGGGGTAAGGAGTTTGACACGAGCTAGCAGTTGCTAGAGATGTTACACCAGCGAATCCCTCTTACACCTGTCCTTTCCACCATCTTCCCCTTCATCTCACTTTCCTCATGGTTCCTCTTCATTTTACCTCACTTTTCCCCTTCCTGCCCTCTCTGCCCATCCCATCTTCCCCTCAGACCCCTTCATGACACCCCCATTTCCCTCACGATTTCACCCTGAAGACACTTCGTGTCCCTCAGCTCCCTGTTCCCTCATTCTCCCGCCATTCCCCCTCACGGTTCCCCTCGTCCCCCCCTTCCCCTCCCCAGCATTCCCCCCAGCTCCTGCCCGGCCCCTCATTCCCCTCAGAGCTTCCCCCCAGCTCCTCAGGGACTTCCCCCTTGGAACCGCCTCACGGACCCCATCGCCCCAGCTCCCCACACCGCCCCGTTTCCCCCAGGTCGCCCCTTCCCCGCCCGGTAGGTCCCCGTCACGGCGGCGGGTGCGGCGCCCGTCCTGGGCCGGGAGTGGGCAGCGCCGGGCCGGGCCGGGCCGGCGGGAGGCGGGGGCGGTGGC
>JANHGN010005803.1:0-10272 GCA_024605025.1 Megaceryle maxima | reverse complement strand
GAGGTTGTAGTGAGGCTGGTGTTGGTCTCTTCTCCCAAATTACTAATGATAAAACAAGAGGAAATGGCCTCAAGTTGTGTCAGGGAAGGTTTAGATTAGATATTAGGAAGAAATTCTTCCATGAGAGAGTGGTTAGGCACTGGAACAGGCTGCCCAGGGAGGTGGTGGAGTCATCATCCCTGGAGGTGTTTAAAAAAACAAGTGGACATAGCACTCGAGGCTATGGTCTAATGGATAGATAGATGTTAGAATGAAGGTTGGACTCGATGATCCTAGAGGTCCTTTCCAAACCCAGTGATTCTATGATTCTATGATTCTATCTTCAGAGGTCCCTTCCAACCCCTATCATTCCATGATTCTCTGAAACCCCTTGTTCTGTCGCAACAGGCCCTGATAAAAAGATTGTCAATATCTTTCTTCTAGGCCCACTTTAAATACTGAAAGGCCACAATAATATCTCCCCAGAGCCTTCTCTTCTCCAGGATGAACAACACCAATTCTCTCAGCGTGTCCTCACAGCAGAGGGGTACCAGTCTTCAGGGCATTTTTGTGACCCTTCTCTGGACCTGCTCTAACAGGTTGTCTTTCTTGTGCTGAGGTCTCCAGAGCCCTACTCCGGGTGAAGTCTCACCAGAGCAGAGCAGAGGGGCAGAATCCCCTCCCTCAACCTGCTTCCCACGCTTTTGATGCAACCCAGGATACAACTGACTTTCTGGGCTGTGAGCGCACATTGCTGATCCATGTCTAGCTTTTCATCCACCAATAACCCCCAGTCCTTTTCTGCAGGTCTGCTTTCAATCCCATCATTCCTCATCCTGTATTGATACCAGAGTTTGCCCTGACCCAGGTGCAAGACCTTGCATTTGGCCTTGTTGAACCTCATGAGGTTCTCCAGCTTGTCCGGGTCCCTCTGGATGGATCCCATCCCTCAGGCATGTTAACTGTACCACTCAGATTGGTGTCATCTGTAAACCTACTGAGGACGCACTTGATCCCACTCTCCATGTTACCGATGAAGATATTAAACAGCACTGGTCCCAGTATAGACCCCTGAGGGACACCACTTTCACTGATCTCTGTCTTTGGACATTGAGCTGTTGACCACTATCTTCTGCATGTGACCATTCGACTAATTCCTTATCCCCTGAATAGTCCACCCATCAAATCCATATCTCTCCAATTTAGAAAGATGTTGTGGGGGACCATGTCAAAAGCCTTACAGAAATCCAAATTACATCCGTAGCTTCTTCCCTTGTCCACTGATGTAGTCACTCCATTGTAGAAAGCCACTAGGTTGGTCAGACAGAACTTGCCCTTGGTGAAGCCATGCTGGCTGTCTCCAATCTCCTTCTTGTCCTCCATATGCCTTACCAGAGCTTATAGGAGGATCTGTTCCAGGATCTTCCCAGGCACAGAGGTGAGGCTGACAGGTTAGGAGTTCCCAGAGTCCTTCTTTCTACCCTCTTTAAAAATGTTTCCCTTTTTTTGTGTCACTGGTGCCTTAAACTCAGTGCCATGACCTTTCAAATATTGTGGAGAGTGGCCTGACAACTGTATCAGCCAGTTCCCTCAGGACGCTGGGATGCATCTCATCAGGTCCCATAGACGTATGTATATTTGGGTTCCTCAGGTGGTTACAAACCTGATCTTCTCTTACAGTGGGAGGGACTTTGCCCCCCCAGTCCCCTTCTTGACTCTGGAGGTGTGGAAAGAGAGGTTGACAGTGAAGACTGAGGATAAAAAGTTGTTGAGTACCTCAGCCGTCTTCTTGTATGTTGATGCTTTGCCAATCTTGCTCATCAGAGAAGGACATGCTTTCTTTGACCTTCCTTTTCTGGCTGACATACCTGTAGTAGCCCTTATTACTCTTTGCATTCCTTGCCAAGTTCAGCTCCAGCCTTGCCTTGGCCTTTCTGACCCCATCCCTACCCAATTGGGCAGTGTCCCTGTGCTCTTTCCAGGATCCCTGTCCCTGCTTCCATGGCCCATGCATTTCACAGGTTTTAAATGAGCTGTTCCAGGAACTATTGTTGGCTTAGCTGCATCAGGACAGAAGTCATCATGGGCTGCAAATTTCCCCTGCAAGGAGTAAAGTGAATACTTGAGCCATATGCCAGCACTGCCCTTCATGGCTAAGCAGCACAATTTGTGAGACAAGTAAAGGAGCACAGGGATGTCCCTGCTCCCCACCACCACCAGCACTGTCCTGCACAGCACATGTCACACACAGCTCCCTGTCACACACTGTGGGAGCTCTCTCAAGACAGACAGCACCCCATGCAGACCACAGGTCCATAGCTGCACCAAACAAACCAGGTAAAAGCTGCTACCACCCTGTAAAAACTCCCCGTTCAGCCTTCTACTAATATTGATTAACACTGGGACACTGTGAGAAATTCCCTATTGGGGTGGTTGAACACTTGCCGTGCTGCCCTGCTTCATCTTTCTTCTGCTTACAAAAACTATAGCAAGCGATGTTTCTCAACAAGAGTGAACAGACGTACAAAACACAGCTTGTTCCTGAATGAACAACATCTGGGCAATTTTGGAGCAGCCTCACGGTGCACTGGCTTTCATACTTAGTCTGTTCTCTGTATTTAATAGTGATCTGACTGGGAGTGGATGCCAGAAAAATACAACAGCACACCTGGGGTTTTTTGTGTCCTATGGTACTTAGCAAATTCTTACCAGTGTCTCTTTCTGTAAGAACTGCAGTGAGATTAATTAGCAGCCATATTGTCACTCAGAAAACACAACTGGTAATTAGTCCAAAAGTGAAGAGATGTCCCTTCTGCACAAACTGTAATATTAATCAATTAAAAGAATTCATTATGCTTAAAAGGAAGAACAAGGGACACAGAACAAGCTACTTATTTGCCAACTTAGATAGAAGAAAGCAGCAGAGATGGAGAAGGTGGCATTTACAAACCCAACCTCCAAGGCTTTTCTGTGGGCAGAGGATATCTAGGAGGCTGCTGGAGTAGGGCAGGGTATCCCTGCACTCTATCACAGAGCTCACCTATGTATTTATACGCAAGCAATAGACGGCTCCTTTCCTGCTGTTAAGCAATGAGCAGGGGGCTAGGCTCCCACCACTTGCCAAAAATACACACAGGCCTGTGTGGATATTATGTCCCCTGTAGTCTTTAAGACCTTGGTATTTTTCCCACCCTGGCTTTTATTTTTTTGGCATGGAGGAATACCTCGGGGAAAGAATAGTGTTCGGGGCAGTACATCCTAATTGCTTTTAACTAACACAAAACAAAGGAAGCAACATGTTTGTGGCCTCGTAACTTGTGGGACCCTTGTGAAGCCAAAAGGGTGATATGGAGTGTAAATTATCAGTCAAAATATAGATGGGGCCAATTCTAAAAGATAATAATAAACATATGGGGCCTGAATTATTCAGCCTTCAAAACTAATAGCAAAGCATCATGTTTGCTTACAAAAAAAATCTAAAGCTATGAGAGCAGGAATAGAGCACTGAGATATGATGTGCTCTTGAATTCAGTTCACTTTTGCTGTTGATCAATTTATGCAATTGGAAGCAAGCCTGGGCTACTGCATTTGGCATTTGCAGGGCTGGGAGACCCTAATGTCTATGACTCTTTCTGCTCATAAAAATTCCCCAAGATGATGACTGTTTCACACCTGAGTTGACATTCAAACACAACCCTTTTGCAACTTTAAGCATCTTTTCTTTTTCATTGTAAAGAACTTTAAAGTATTGTTTCTCTTTCAGAAGACATGAGTGCCGTGTTATGTGTCACCTGCTGGGTGGCATTAACAGATGGCACAGCTTGCAAGGTTTTATAAGGAAACTTCCCACAAGCCATAAATAGACAGTGAATTCTGCAGCTGGAAACATTCATTGCTATGCACTTGCAAATAGCTCCAATAGAGCCCCCTAGCTGCCTGTGTCTTGGGGAAATATTTCTGGACACTGAGGGGAGAAAAAATCCTTCTAAATGAACCATTAAACACCCATTCTTAGAGTTCTTTCTTCAACTCTGAGAAGACATATTTAACAGACAAATGTAGTCACTTGAGGAAGACATTTTTCCCAACTGGACAATGTTGTGTTTGAGAAGCAGGAACGTGCAACCTTTTTCCTCAACATTTCTGGGTATACATGGACGAAAGTATCTGTTGTATTTTAATTCCTACTCGGGACAATACCCTTTTTATTGGTATCCACACATAGTCACATCTTAAAAACTTTAGTTCCCACTGCCTTTAGATCCATGGTAAGCAAGAGCTGGATGACTGAAAAATATTACCAGCTAAGGATTTTGTATATGTGAGTATATAGGGGGCTTGGAGCAGAGGTGGGAGAAGAAGAGAAGGGATTTTTACATTGTGTTTCTATGCATCCATGCACTAAAGGTCAAGGCACGGGCAAGTCAGGCACTTTTTTACATTTAATTAATTTGGTAGAAGAATATATGCCTTTAGCAAAAATGGAAGCAATAAATAGCCAGAGGCATGGAACAAAGATGTCAGTCCAAGGAGACATGGGTTTACCTCCTGCAGAGAGCACTTTAAGTCCAGGTCAGAAGGGTGAAAACAGGACCCGTAGCCATAAAAGTGAAAATTGCATAATCTGTTACATTTTTAACCACTGATTTATTTTAAGAAGTTACTTACAAATGTAATTTTAAGAGGTGTTAGTCAATATGTTTGCTTCCTTCTGATACAAAGCTGAATAAGCAACTCATGCATGAAATTTATCAAGACTTGTTAATTTTCCATTGATTCTGTGAAAAGGGAATTTTCCCTGTAGACAAGATGTATATTATATTAATTAACAACTAATGCACTGAAACCTCAATTTGGATTTCTATTGCTGGCTTTCTCTCATGAATATCCAGATATATGCTTTTAGTATACCTTTAAAGGATGCATGTATAAATGTATGTAGATGCATGTAGAAATGTGTTTGTGTGCATGTATATTTGTGTATGTGCACAGATAGCACATGCGTGTTGATATACATATTAGTGTCTCTACATAGTGTATATGTTATACATATTTAAAGAACCACAGTGCAAGTATACAGTGTATATTTTTAGCATGGCTGAAATGTAGCCATCATCATGGGGCAGAAGAAGGACCATTAACAAACCATTGTACAGGAAACAACCATTTCAACTAAATGTATCTGGCAAATTCTCACTCCTTTGTGAAACCTAGTACTATCTTGAACATGGAGGTAACAAGGAGACAGGTGGTGAGTGTGCACAGCTAATCTACATGAATGCACACTCATGTTATCCCTGCTTTATCCGCCTTCTCATGCAATGATTTGTTTTAGGCAATTGGTTAATTCTATTATTGGCCTTGAATGCTGCAAAGTTTGTGCTCTTATAGGAAGAGCCAGGACTGAGCCAGAGAAGGACATTTTCATCTCTCTGGAGAAGTTATTCATGGTAATAATGATAAAGTCACTTTGCAGTATTTTGGGGAACGGATTGTCTACTGTATATGAGCTTTTCCAGGACATTGGGTGGGCAGCATCTCCCCCCTCAACACACACACTAGACTGGGAGCTGGGCCTGCGTCCAGCCTCATGTCAACAAAAAACTCATGAAAACACTGCCTGGAGGTGTTATTCAGACTTCTAAAATTCTGCTGCTCCCCTGGGTGGCATTCAGGGAGCCTATGATATATCATGTATCAGACACTGCCAAAGCTTTGCCCAGTACTCTATTGTTGCCACTGGTGAAGCTTCAACAAGGATTGTGAAGGGGGAAGAAAGGCTATTGTCCATCCTGGCTGCAGCTGCAAGATGAATACAAGGGGCATGGGCAGGGGTCTGAGCAGCTGCTGGGGGCTCGCATGCTTCAGGACATATGTGGGGCTAGTGTGCACATGTGTGTGGCAACACAGAGCATGTTTCCATACCGCTCCCTCCTCATCCTGTAGAACAAAGAACATGCCTGACTTCATGCACATAGCCACTCAGAGGATGAGATAAAAAGGGATATACTTGTGGCAATATGCAGACAATGTCTATTTCTCCCCATGAACTTGTTTCTTTACTGTGGAAAAAACATCTGTCAAATCTGTGGAACTGCTTGGTATGGTGTTCAAAAAATTGTCCCAGGTGGAGAATAGTTTGCACTCCCCACGTGTACCGATGAGTGTCTCGGCCATCAGGAGAAAGCATTCTTCTGTAAGGCCTGCTCAAGAGAGACTGTGCACATCATGAGGCACCCTGTGGTTTTTTTCTGTGTAACCATGGAGAAGCCATGAGAAAACGGGATGGAAAATCTACCTCAGTCTTACAGACGTGTGTATGAGTTGCAAGGTAAAACAATCACAAAAGGGGGCTCCACCAAGAAAAGTGCTTTCCAGCAGGCAGTCCCCCAGATGGCATAGATGGGCTTTGGATCCTTATTTATCAGACATGAGTAACAGTGATGGTGGTCTAGTCCATGTGAGCTGCTCGGACCCATATGTCGACGAGGGACACTGAAATAAGAGGGGCCAGGTTGAGGAGAGGGACACAAGAGTTTATTGGACTGTGTGGGTTCGATGGCCTTGCATATCAGAACCACAGGAATACAAGGCTCTAGTGGACACCGGTGCATAATGCACCCTGATGCTGTTTAACTATCAAGGGACAGAATCCATTTGTATTTCTGGAGTAATAGGAGGATCCCATGAGCTGACTGTAGTGGAAGTCAAAGGGAGTCTGACTGGACGGACATGAGTGGCAAAGGCACCTTATTGTGACTGGCCGAGATGCCTCAACCATTGTTGGTGTAGATTATCTCAGGAGAGAGTATTTCAAGGACCTGAGGGGGTAGCAGCAGTGGAGATGGAAGAAAATAAATAGCTGTCTACCTTACCTGGCCTCTCTGAGGATCCATTGGTTGTGGGGCTGCTGAGGGTCAAGAAACAAAATGTGCCAATTACTTCTACAATGGCGTACTGGCAATGATACCACACTAGAGACTCACTGATCCCCATCCAGAAGCTGATCTGTCAACTGGAGAGCCAAGGGCTGATCACCAAGACATGCTCACCCTTTAACAGTCCTATTTGGCCAGTACAGAACTCTAATGGAGAGTGGAGACTGACAATAGATTATCATAGCCTGAGTGAAGTCACACTGCTACTGAGTGCTGCTGTGCCAGACATGTTAGAACTTTGATATGAACTGGAGTCAAAAGCAGCCAAGCGGTATGTCACAATCAATATCGCTAATACATTTTTCTCCATCCCTTTGGAAGCAGAGTGCAGGCCACAGTTTTCTTGCATTTGGAGGGGTGTCCAGTACACCTGGAATTGACTGCCCCAGGGGTGGAAACAGTCCCATGACTTGTTATGGACTGATCCAGACTGCATTGGAGAAAGGTGGAGCTCCTAAACATCTGCAGTATATTGATGACATCATCGTATGGGGTAATACAGTGGAAGAAGATTTGAGAAAGGGGAGCAAGTAATTCAAACTCTTCTGAAAGCTGGTTTTGCCATCAAGTGAGGCAAGATCAAGGGACCTGCACAAGCAATCCAGTATTTAGGAATTAAATGGCAAGATGGCTGTCACCAGATCCCGAAAGATGTGATGCACAAAATAAGAGCTATGTGTCCTCCAACTAATAAAAAGGAGACACAAGTTTTCCTGGGTGTTGTGGGTTTCTGGTGAATGCATATTCCAGACTACAGTCAGATTGTAAAACCTATCTACAAAGTGACTTGGAAAATGAACAATTTTAAATGGGGCCCTGAGCAACAACAGGCCTTTGAGCAATCAAGCAGGAGATTGTTCATGCAGTAGCCCTTGGGGTAGTCAAGATATTAAAAATGTGCTCTACACCACAGCTGGGGAAAATGGCCTGTGGGATAAGGACCTAGTTCGTCATGAGGCAGGAATACAGCTAATTTAGTGCACTTTGGGAGAAAGGTTCAGACGGTTGTGACCATGAGATTCTTGTGCTGTCTCTGGGGATGGAGACCCGCTGAGCTGGCACAGTGAACAGCTGAAGGAGGGAGTCTTGTGAAGATAAGACGGTCCTATATCTGCTAGGCCAAGAGGAGGAAACAGCTCTTGCATAAATATTGAAGGCCAGAGTGTCTGAGCGGAGACTTTTGCCTAATTAACGGCAAAATTAATATTAAAGTTTACACGCTTAAGTATGGTAATGAGCCTAACAGAGTACATACCAAACATACATGACTGTGTTACTCAACTCTCCACCCAAGTCATGCTAAATGTCACCTAGATGGAAGGGACAGATGGGAATAAGATATAAAAATCACAAAGGGTATACATCAGGGTGGGGGGGGGGAGAAAAGACTTAAAAGACTAGCAGGGATGGTCGACAAGCTGTGCTCCTCTTCCTCCATCCAAGACAGGGATGCTGCCTTGGTAGGAATTGCTCCTTCAATATACGGTATACCTTTTATTTCTGTTATCTATTAGTGTTATTATTCATGCCTGTGCTTCTGACTGCAGTGGATGTTACCTGGGAATTACTACTCGAGCTTAATGATCTGGATGAGGGAATTGAGGGCATCCTCAGTAAGTTTGCAGTTAGTGTCTTTATCAATGGCAATTACAAACCTATTGTACCTGTCGCTTTAATAAATCAAACCTATTTGTTTTAACTTTTAAACTGAAATGGGTAACTACTGTCTCTGTGTGAGCCCTTAGCCAGACTCTAAGGGACTTCGCTAAACTGCTCAGTGCAAGCACTTGGGCTCTGCAGGCAAACGTCTCAATTGCAACTTTGACACAACAGTCAAATTGGCATCATGGACAGGATTGCCATGGATGAACTCCTGCAACAATATAAGTGTGCAGCATCTGAGGCTGGAATACAATGGGCCCAGAAATTTTGGAAAGATGAGGATAAAGTGGTATTGCGGATAAAACAATGTAGAAAGGAGCAAAGGATTAAAGACAGTAAAGGCAAAGGAATTGTATGAAAAGTATTGGGGGCTCGGTTAATTTGCACACAAAAAGAGAATGAAGAGTGAAATGATAGAATTCCCAGTTCTTCGTGAAATAAGGAGGGGGGTCACCACAACCACTACCACTGAGAAAGACTTTGGCCTGTTCAGGACACTGGTTGCAAGAGTCCCTTGGAAGACAGTCCTGAAGGGAAAAGGGGTCCAAGGAAGGCTGGACATTTTTCCAGAACGAAGTCTTAGAGGCACAGGAGCAGGCTGTCCCCACGTGTCTTAAGATGAACTGTCAGGGAAGACACCAGCCTGGATGAACAGGTAGATTTTGCTGGAACTCGGGACAAAACACACACACACACACCCCCCCGAAATCCAAGAGGAAGCACTTAATGACCTGCTAGACCAACTGGACACTCACAAGTCTATGAGGCTAGAGGGGAGCCACCCGAGAGTGCTGAGGGAGCTAGTGCAGGAGATTCCAAGCCACTTTCCATCATCAGCAGTCCTGGTTATCAGGGGAGGTCCCAGATGACTGGAGTTTTGCCAATGTGATGCCCATCTACTAGAAGGAGGATCCGGGGAACTACAGGCCTGTTTTGGTGCTCAGTTTTGGGGCAGGTCTTGTTTAATATCTTTATTAATGATCTGGATGAGGGAATTGAGGGCATCCTCAGTAAGTTTGCAGTTGACACCAAATTGATCAGATGTGTTGATCTGCTTGATGGTAGGAAGTTTCCTAGAGGGGTCTGGATAGATTGGATCAATGGGCTGAGGTCACTTGTATGAGGTTTAACAAAGCCAAGCGTCAGGTCCTGCACTTTGGTCACAACAACCCCAAACAACGCTACAGACTTGGGGAAGAGTGGCTGGAAAGTTGCATAGCAGAAAAGGACCTGAGAGTGCTGGTGGACAGATGGCTGAACATGAGCCAGAAGTGTGCCCCAGTGGCCAAGAAGGCCAACACCATCCTGGCCTCTATCAAAACCAGTGTGTCCAGCGGGAGTAGGAAAGTGATTGTGCCCCTGTATTTGGCACTGGTGAGGCCACAGCTTGAGTACTGTGTTCAGTTTTGGGTGCTGCAGTATAAGAAAGACATTGAGGTGCTGGAACGTGTGCAGAGAAGGGCAAAAATGCTGCTGAGGGGTCTGGAGAATATGTCTTAAGAGGAGTGTCTGAGGGAACTGGGGTTGTTTAGCCTAGAGAAGAGGAGGCTGAGGGCACAATTACCTGAAAGGAGGTTGTAGTGAGATGGGTGTTGGTCTCTTCTCCCAAGTAACTAGTTGTCTTGGTTTGAGTGAAAACAGAACTAATTCTGTTCAGTGATTTTACTTTTCAGTTCAGTACTTCTAACTAACA
>JANHGN010005802.1:0-52795 GCA_024605025.1 Megaceryle maxima | reverse complement strand
TAGTTCCTAATATTTGAATATTAAAGTCCATTAATATTAAAGTATTGACATATTTTAGTATTAAAACATTAAGAATATTAAAATATTCTTGTGTTTTAGTTGTTTGCTTGTGGTGGTGTTCTCAATGCTGAAAAGATTTAATACTGATTCTTGCCAGGAGGAACATCTCAGAATAAAAAGTAGATGAAAGAAAATGTTTTTATGAGCAACACCTTTCTCTTCATTCCTGTCTGCTTCTGCATAGCAGTGTATTGCTATTAATGCCTTTGTATATGCCAAAATACAAACTGCCTGGATAGCAAAATGATGTAGTAACTCTACCACCTTTCTGAATTTGTGAGTTTGTCAGCTGACATTGAATTAATTTATAGGAAGTGCTTTCCAAAATTGGAGCATTTTATGTTTAAAACTGGTAAGACAATATGATGAAAAACTATCAGTGTTAATTGCTTTTCCATTGCTTTGGTAATGAGGCTGTATCCCTGCTTCATTTTTATATCAACGAAGCAACATTTCCACATTATAGAAGATCATAAATTCCATTGAGTTAGATTAGCACAGGAGAACCCTAAAGCTAAATGATTTGGGTTTGTTTAGAATATACACTTTATTTACCAAGATTTTAATACAAACATTGGGTTCAGATAAACTGGTTTAGCAATGTCTGTGTTTTTGAGGTGTCAGAAGTAGTTGCTCTCTCTGAAATTCCATTTACTTTGGAAGGGAAGAGGGGAACTGAAAGATTTAGGAATCTACCTTCAATTCTGTGTAGTATTCTACCAGTTGTTACTGCCCAGATGACACTTCACCACATTATTTATTCCTTTTTATAAATGTGCTAAGCTATGTCATTGATAGGGGTGTTTGTTTTACTGATCTCTTTCTCTATTATTCATAACATTCATATTTTAAAGAATACATTATCTTAAGTTTGCCCATATAAGTTTATTTGCAGGAAAATGTTACTGAACTATTAGAACATTATAAATGGCATTGTCCAAGGATTTTTCTTGGGGTTTGTGGGGTTGCAAGATGTGTTGGTTTTATGGCTGCGGGGTCCCAGTGTGCGGGAGTAGAATTCAGAGCTCATCAGAACAGGACTCCAGAAATACCCACTGGTTTTAGTTGGTGATTAATTCAAAGCCAAAAGGTAGTGGTTTTCAGACTTCACTAATTTCAGGCAAACTGAAGCAGAATTCTTTTAATTTGGTAATTGCAATGTATTTTTTGGCATCACAAACTGTAAATGTAAAAGAGATACTACTTCGAGATTAAATTGAAGGATATTTGTCAAGGTCATACTAGGGATGTTTGTCATGCTTACACTGGAAGATCAGAGGACTGAGTTCATTTAACCTACCAAATACATCTCCCCAAAACATTAATAAGTGTTGAGTCAGTCACCAAGGGGAGCAGCTCTGGTGCCTGGGGCTCCTGAACCAGAGAAGACTGCGGGGAGCAGAGAGACCTGCCAGGAGCTGGCAGCTCTCACAACAGTTTGGGGCAATACCAAATGTGGATACAGGCTGGGGGACAATGGGACCAAGAGCAGCTCTGCAGAGAAGGACTTGGGGATACTGTTGGATTCAAAGCTGGGTATGGGCTGGAATTGTACATTTGCAGCCTCTAAAGCCTGTTGCATCCTAATCTGCATCAAAAGAAGTGTGGCCAGCAGGTCAAGGAAGGTGATTCTCCCCCTCTTCTCTGCACTCATGATACCCTGCCTGGTGAAATAATTTCAGCTCTGGGGCCCCAGTGTAAGAAAGACGTGGACCTGCTTGAGCAGATCCAGAGGAGGGCCACAAAAATGATCAGGGGGCTGGAACAATTTCTGTATGAGGACAGGCTGAGGGGTTTTGGGTTGTTTAGTTGAGAAGGCTCTGGGGAAACCTTGCTGTGGCCTTTCCTTACTTAAAGGGTGCTTATAAGAAAGATGGAGACACACTCCTTACCTGGGAGTGTAGAGACAGGACAAGGGCTGATGGCTTTAAACTGAAAGAGGGTAGATTTAGACTAGCTGTGGGGAAGATGTTCTTTGCTGTGAGGGTGCTGAGGCACTAGAATGCGTTGTCCAGCAAGGTTGTGGATGCCTCATGACTGGAAGTGTTCAAGGCCACGTTGAATGGGTTTTTGGGCTACCTGTTCTAGTGGAAGGCATCCGTGCCTGTGCCAGAGGGGTTGGACTTAGATGATCTCTAAAGGTCCCTTCTAACCCAAACCACTCAATGATTCTATGTTTTGTATGCCTTAATGCATAAATTATACTATGACTGCACTGCTGAGACTGAAACAATAAGTCCACAGGAGATAAAATGAGATGTGAACATAGTGGTTAGATGTTTTTGTCTATGTCATAAGCTGACACATTTTTTCCAGACATTGAATTATCCACACTTCCTCTTCCTCCTCTTCCCATAGAAGTGCACAGATTAATGGGTCATCCACTGGATTGATAGGTCATTGTTAACTTATGTTATGCTCAACCAGGGCAAAGAGCCAGAGAACCTGACTTGACTTGCACCTTCCCCAGCAGTTTACTAAAGCAAGCTATGCTTCATCCTGCCTGCAGAACATGAAATGACCAGACGTTACTGCTGCAGAACTGTGGTTATATTTTCTTGTCATATACTAAATGCTTTCTAACTGACTTCTTATTTTTTGGAAGCTGTTTTATGTACCATAGTAACTTGTTTCTTTTTCTTTCAGTAACAATGCGTCAGTTCGATCATCCTCACATTGTGAAGCTCATTGGAGTTATTACAGAAAACCCAGTTTGGATAATCATGGAGCTCTGTACACTTGGAGAGGTATGAAAAATCCTCTCATAACTGCACTCTTCTCTCTGTAAGCACACAGGTAGCTTTACAAAAGACTGAAAAAATCCCTTCTAGGTACTAAGTGCAAAGGAACTCTCCTCAAACGTGCTATCACGCTTGTCTGCAGAGTTATGGACTCAGACAGGAGTGGCAGAACTTGATCTAACTCCTCCACTGAGGGAACTGCATCAGCTCATACCAAAGTGATGTAGTCATAGTTTTCAGATAATTCAGTTGCTGCTCCAGAGTGAGAGCATGACCCGTGTCAAGACGATGATAATATGATGTCATTTAAACAGCGTTTGCAAACATACTTTTCTGGAAGTGAAATTATGCGGTGGATCTTTTCTTATTCCTAATACTGTGTTTTCCTTTGAAACTGAATTTCTTCTGTTCTGTTGGTTTGGTGTTTTGTTTTGGTTTTTTTTTTTTCCCTGTGCATGCTCTGCAGCAAAGACTCAAGATGTTTTTCCTCATTTCTCTGTCTTTTGGATGAATGGTTTAAACAAAACCAGATCTCAGGTTTTATAATGGATTTGCTTTCTTTAAGCCATGTGTTTCTGAAAATGTGAGCTGAAGTGATATTTCCTATTGGGTTGTAAGATAGTAATTGTCATTATCAAACTGATTGTTTGATACTATGTTGTCCAAGGGGGAAAAAAAAAAAAAAAAAACAACACACAAAAAAAAGGCCTAAAAAACCAAACTCCCCCCACACACAAAAAGAGAAAACGAAATCCACACACACATACACACAAAAAAAAATCAACAAAAAAAACCACAAAAAAACCCCACAGAACCCCCCCCCCAAAAATCAGCAACCAACCCACAAACAAAAAAAACCCCAACAATGACAACCACAGAAACCTTCATTTGCTGTCAAAAAAATTAACAGATTTCCTTTCCAGTGCCCAAATCACTTTGCAAAACCTTGATTTCATTTATAAGAAGACTTTTAAGTGTCAACTTCCATTAGGTCCTAACTGCCTTATACTTAGAATCTAGTTTATAAAAATTACTCATTGAACTAAATCCAGATGTTCTAGCAAATGCAGATTAAAATGAATGCTTCCAAAACAATGCTAATCTTGTTGGTGTTCAGATTGCCCACGTACCCTTTGGTTCTAAAATGATTTAGGCCATGTGCGGTTCTCAAGGCAAGAACACATAAAACATCCAAGAGTGCCTTACTCTGGAACAGCAGCAGCATATGCTCTCAATCTTCAAAAGAAACCTGAAAGCAGTGCACAGATATTTTTGTTTGTTTGTTTGTTTGTCTAACAGTTTTCATGTAGGAAAAAACTGCTTGAATTTAACCTAGAGTCAAATTTCTTCATGACAAGTGTTTTGCTTTTCTCATCCTCTCTTAAGGGAAGGCGTAGCCACTGACACTCACACAAACTTTGCAATTTGAGATGCACCTTTCTCAGATTAGTTATTTGTCCTAACTTCTTTCCTTTTCTTTCCTTGTTTGCACAAAAAAGTTGAGATCATTTTTGCAAGTAAGAAAATACAGCTTGGATCTGGCCTCTCTGATACTCTACGCTTACCAGCTTAGCACAGCACTTGCCTACTTAGAGAGCAAAAGATTTGTACATAGGTAAGATTTTTATAAAGATATATGTGTCCCTGTGTGTACATGTCTATTTTTATATGTAACTCTTGACGTTTTAGGGAATACAAGGTGTCCTAGACGAGATTTTTGACGGGTGATATTCAGCCTGTTCAGTACACTTGTTCAGGGGAAGACAAGCACAACACACAGTTGGATTCTCGAAGCCTTCCTTTTGCGTGTATTTCCTTGATGTATGATGAACGTTGTGGCAGCCATACTTTTAAACACTAACACCCACTTACCTGTTTTATGTCAGTCTTCATGCTGGTCTGTCATTTCATACATTGCCACCAAAACGACACCCTTTTCAAGAGTGACACCTGCTGGCCCACTCCTAGATTGACTCAGGATGATGCCAGACTTTAATCAGAATAGGTTTCATCTGAGTTGTTGCTTTGTTGTTGTACTTGCTTAACCAGAAAGTGAACCTAAATATCCTTCTAGATTTGCTTTGAATTTTATTCCCTTGAATTTGAAGATGGTCTTTTTAGGGAGAAAAAAACTGGCTTTAGCCTCTTGCTGTAGGCAATTAAAAGTTTACAATAATAATGTACAATTTCATTTTTAAATTGATCATTTTATCTGTGTTTAAATACATTCATATTCTATATTATATGTACATGTTTGTATGTGTGCATATATCTATATACATGCATATGTGTTTATATCACCTCTAGCAATAACATTTCAAAAGAGAGTTTGTTTCTAACATACCAAAATGGGCCCAGATAGTGCTGCTCAGTTTGCTGCACTCACACCTAATTCTGTCAGTACTTCATCAAACCTGCTGAAATCCAGAGTCAACAGACACGTAAGGTGGGTTGTCTCACCTGGGAAACTGCAAGAGCAAAATGCCTTAGTCCTTTCATAATCCCTGTGGCATCACTAAAATCACAGCTCCTTATTAGGAAACCTCTAACAGAACTGAGATCTTAAAACAATTTGTTACCTTCGCAGGATCAGGACAAAAATTTTCTTCTTTCCGTCAATTCTAACTGCCAGAAATTTTCAACCCCTGATATTGAAATAGATGAAGATAAAACTTTTGTCCCCTAATGTTGACATTAATGGTTATACTGATATTTCACCACTTTCAGTTTTTAAATGGCTACAAATCATGTCTCCTCTGATTGGCAGGGATATTGCTGCTAGAAATGTGCTGGTATCTGCCACTGACTGTGTGAAATTGGGTGACTTTGGTTTATCCCGATACATGGAAGACAGTACTTACTATAAAGGTAAGTTGACACTCTGGATCCTTCTTGCAGGCCAGTTAGAACACAATGCTTCTCGGGATACGGAGCAGTGAAAAGGAATTAACCAGATATTCTCAGTCTAGCTGTTGTATAAAAAGGTAAAACATCCAACAGTTTAACAGATGACAGTAGATTCCTGTGTGTATGCTTAACAAGAAGACTCGCAAGGGAATGTCTGATTTAAATTACAAAAAGCAGGAAATTCATCTGTAGGTAGAATTCTGCTTTTTATGATGAGCTTATAGTCCTTTCTGCACAATTTTTAGAATATTTACCACATTTGAGGCCTGTTTGAGATCATGGTCATGTTCATGCATAATATAGGTGGCCTACAATGAGTGCATGGTTAGCTAAGGATAAATTTTGAGGTTGTGTTGTCACTCTATGCTGAGTACTTCTTCAGATGCCACTGGACTAGGGAGGTTCAGTACAAAAAAAGGCTTTGAAGCCTACTTCTTCCCCCAGTTTGGGTGCAATATGGATCTTAAGTGGCTGAAGAAGCCATGAGATGTCCTGCAGTGCCTGATAGATGGGAAATACAGCAGGAGAATAGATTGCAGGTAGGGTACTAAACAGTAGCATTTTAAATCTGGTGTGTATTATGAAATCAGGTCTTTATGAATCTAATCTTCAATATTTTTGTTTTGTTTTGTTTCAGTTACATATTTTAAAAACCCTTTATCTGTCCCCTTACACTCTGTTATGTTTCTTGGTTTCATTTGTCTCCTATCACTGTGAGCTACATACCATCATTTTAATTGCTGAGAGTAGAGGGGGAATACTCTTGAAATAATTTCTTGCTGTGCTTTTGGTGATTGTTCTTGGGGGTTTTATTGGGAGATTTGGGACATCATTTTGGGTTCTATTGGTTCTTTTTCCTATTTTATATTAGGCTAAACAACATACCCTTTTTTTCATTAATCATTTTAGAACACCTTCTCCCTTGCTGAGATTTTGTGACAGTTTCAGATTCTGTGCCAGCACCTTCTTAGCTGCAATAGCTGCATCTTGAAGTAAGAATTAACTTAAAACTTGAAGGAGGTCAGTCAGTCTGATTATTTAGGCAAAGAGCAGACTACCAGCAGAACTGGTCAGACGGTGCAGAAATCTCTTGTATAAAATTTGATAGCGGAAGAGCTTCACCAGAGGTGGATTTTGCCTACAAATTATTTTACCGAAAACAAAATCTGTTTGAGCTCAGTAGCAGGAATAACAGTCTGCCTTGTCTTGCCTTCCCTCTAGCTTCCAAAGGGAAGTTACCTATCAAATGGATGGCTCCAGAGTCAATCAACTTTCGACGGTTTACCTCAGCTAGCGATGTGTGGATGTTTGGTAAGTGAATACCATGGGGGAAGGGGGTGTCTTAAGTGTCCTGTTGGAGAAGTTTGGTATTTCATTTTAACTACTATAAATTTTTAATTTCCAGATATCTGGCACTGTACTTTCTGAAAATCTGTTTTCTTTCATCAACTTTTCTGGCTCTGTGTTTTTCTTTCTTTTTTCTTACTGAGAAAGCCTGAAGTTTTAAGTGCATTTTTACCCCTAGTAAGAAGCTGACAGAAACGAAGGTAGAAGGAAATCAGGTTATAGTCGTAACACAGATGATTTTTTTCAGTGTATTTTTTCCCTTAGATTTCTTTTTCTTACACCATTGTTACTTGCTGTTTCTATTTTATAATTTCACTTTTATGATATGCCTGGTGATATGCCTGCTTCCTTCATTAATGTATAGAACAGCCCACACAATGTCCTGCTGCCAGGTCTTTAATGCTAGATTCCCACTTAATTTGTCTTTCACAGCTCTTTCTAGCCTACAAAACATGACCAGAAGCTGAGTAAGAATAAGGGTATATAGGAATATTTTGAAGTCTTAATCTATTTCTTGAATATTCATGTTTTTATACGAATCTGATCACATGCTCAAACTGGTCCAGTGTACTGGTCTGGACAGACAGAATAAAAACTGTGTAAAGGAGCAAAGGTGATGAGACTTGAAAAGAGCAGGACAGTCAAGTAAGAGTTCACCCTCTTTACAAAATAAAATGTAAATGTTTTTAAGTGAAGGGTATGTGAATTTTAGCAGGTTTATAATAATGTGAAGAAAACTCTAGCAGAGTCAAGAGTTAGAAAAATGGCAGTCTGTGGAACATTTTAGCCAATCCTAAACTGACAGCCCATTTTCCCCCTTGTGCTTTTAACATAGTTTCAACAGAAACTGGTTTATTACGTAGTTTCAGCAGGAAAAAAAAAAAAAAAAAAAGGCATTGGATCAATGCCAGTGTTAAAACACCCTGAAAGTGGAAAAACACTCTACGTGTTGAAACAAGCCAGTTGGAGCTAGTCAAAGGGAAAAGCAAACACAGCTCATTCTACCTCATAGAAGAGTAGATTTGAATATGAGGAACCATTCTGATTTATAATAGGTAAAAGGTAATTAAATGTGAAGCCAGGCTGCTGTGAGCCAGCTCTGGGTCACGCTTCCTCATAAATAGTTTGGGTTGATGCTGTGTGTGTAATCCTACTGCACATCACTCCTTTCTGCTGCCGGCTGGTAAGTCAGATCCAATTCCCTGGCAATATGTTTCAGAAGGAATTGTGTTGTTTGGCTGTACAAAGTTGAGGTTTGTTTCTCTTGTTGTTTGCTCATGCTGGTGAAAAAAATTCTTGTGTGTGTTTCTCAGGTGTGTGTATGTGGGAGATCCTAATGCATGGGGTAAAGCCCTTCCAGGGAGTGAAGAACAATGATGTGATTGGGCGAATTGAGAATGGTGAGCGGCTCCCAATGCCTCCAAACTGCCCTCCTACCCTCTACAGCCTTATGACCAAGTGCTGGGCGTACGACCCTAGCAGACGACCCAGGTTTACTGAACTTAAAGCACAACTCAGGTAGGGTTATACTTCTGAAAGGTCATTTCCTTGTTCAGAAATATTTATTTTTGCTCTGTCTTCTGTTACAGTATTTTCTTTCTGTGGAAAATGCAAGATATAGTGTATTAAGCTTTCTCTTCAGAATGCCAAGATGTTGCTACTCTTTTGGAAATCTGGACTTTATCTGCTGGAGAAAATAAGACTAGGCAATAAATTCAAATAACTGGAAATATGAATCACCTTCTTTCTCTCCCAAGAAAAACTCCAGATTTTACTAGAGATTAGTTTATAACTTCAATGCCTTGGGATGGGATTGGAAAGAATTTAGAGTGATTAACTAGTCAAACATGTAGTGGACAAGTTTGGTGTAGATACGTATCCTTTCTTAAAACAAATGAACCATCAGGTGAGCACTGTTGAAAGCTACTTTCATCACATACATAGCACCCTAGTTGCCCTGTGGCAAACGTGTCTGCACAAGTGCAGAGCCTGCAATAACTGCAGCATTGTTAACTAGAAGTTCTTTTTGCCCTTTGTAAACCAGGTTATACACACTGTTTACCTTGGAATAAATCCGAGCACGTACTTTTGAGACCCGTCTAAATTCACACCCTAGTTTCTTCTGCAGTAATTTATTCAGTGTCCATATCTCATTTCACCTGCCAGAAAATGGGAGTGATATTTAAACTTCAAAACATGGCTGAGATACTGTATAGACCACCTTTGGGATTTTATGGATGGCTCAGTATCTGGTTTTGCTTAAGTCAATATAAGCTTCTAACAACAGACAGGTATTGCACAGTGTAAATCCACTTTTGGATTTGTTGTAATTCATTGCCAAATTCCTATTATCTTCTTTCAAAGTGTTACTTTGTGGCATGTTTTATTTTCTTAATATCCTTATGTGTTGTCACTGGATGTTCATGATACAAGATTAATTCATAGGTGGTTAAAGTAAGGGACAATTGTAATATAAATCTGATGCTGTTTCAGACTTGCTATATGGATAATTTAGATACCTTTAAGGTTTTTTCCTATTTCTTAAAATTTTGTAAGGTCCCACAGTCTGTTACTCTGGGAGCTTCTCTGTAAACTAATAACTTACACAGCTAGAGGAAGACTTAGCTCTTCTCACAAATAACGTCTCATCCTTTTGACTGTGTGGAAGGAATGATAGGGCTCGGTAGGGATTGCAAGGCAAAGATCTGACACAGTTGTGTGATTTGGGTAACAGATGGAAAAAGGGGAATTCAGTTGACCTTTTTTTTTTTTTTTTTTTTGTCTCAGGAAGAATAGGATTCTTTTCAATTTGCAGTCGGATTGTACTATAAGATACAGATGACTGGCATAGAGGAGAATGAAACCCTGAAAAAATGTGACTAGGGAGATGGCTATGGTGTGTAAAGCCAGGCAGGGAGAATACCAGAGGAAAAGAATTTGTGTTGAGGGGTGAAATAAATGTAGGCTGTACTCAGAGAGTTTCAGCAGCAACACTTCAACCAGAATGAGTCTGGAGGGGGAGAAGGGAAAAAAAAGTGATAGACGTGGAGTGTTATCAACAGTTAACCAGGATAGACCAGTGCCCAAGAGCCCGGGTTTCCTCAGAAATGTACAGCCAATGGGTGAGAACCATCACTAATGACATGCAGCAAGGCAGATTCTCATTGGGTACAGACCAAAATGTTTCCCAGTGTGAATGGATAAGCTCTGAAACAGCTCACCCAAAAAGACTGGAATTTCCATGCTGGGAGACTTTCAAACCTTGACTGGAAAAGGCTCTGATCAACCTAGCTTCACAATGCATGGAGACCAGCTTTACCAGGAGATTGGAGTCAAGGCCTCCTGGAGTCCCTTCCAATCTAAACAGTTCTCTAGTTCTAGATGAAAAATGCAGCAGGAGGGGTGGTTTTTTGCTTCTCTGGTCATGCTTGGAGATTTGAAGCACTGTTCAGAGGACAGACGCTCTCTTAAGGCCACAGGAACCCTTAGATCCAGTTTTTATTCTGTTCTCACCAAAGCAGAGTATTCTGCCTCTGCAAACCAGTAAGCTTTAGCTCCTGGAAGTTAGGCAGCATAGTCATCCTTGGGGCTTCTTTGCACTGCTCACAGAGTCAGCCTCTCATTGGAAATGTTCCCAATTCCCTTAAGATGAGGCAATCTCAGGCAGCTAAGAAAGATTGTGTTTCAAAACTCAAATTCCCATGAACTTGCAAAAACAAGCCATTTCCCTGGTGGCCTTTTCTGTGTGGTGTTGCTGCTGCTCATTCTGGATCCTATCCAGGGCAGTCTTTTCAAGCTTGAGAGCCATCTCGTCTGCTCGAAGCCAGAGACACAGCACCGCAATGTTCCGCTCTGCTTTAATGAGAAAAAGTCCGTAGCTTTGGGAAGAAACTTCTGTATCTGAAATAGCACTGATGGGAGCATAAGCATTCTGTATGTTCTCTGTTTGTTGCTCGGTGCTTTTCCCATTTCATAGCAACATCTGCTTTGCACAAACTTTATTTGCAGCTGCTTGTGCGATGCGAAGATGCTGATTTCTGTAGGATGTGTGTAGCGCTGCTAGGGCAGTAATAAGGCCTGATCATCTTGGAGCATTTGATCTATCCAAAGTGGGTAGGGCTGAGTTAGTCTTCACAGCAAACGCAGAAACAAATGGGTGGATTCTTTATTTCCAAATTTCATTCCTTCTCAGTCCCCTTTTTCAATTGGGGGGGGGGGGTATGTGGTATGTGTGTAAAAGTGAGAGTAAGTCAGGACAGCGAGGTGTTACTACTCCTCCAATTCTGTCACTGACTGGGAATCTGGGATCTTTTAATAGGGAAGCATGGGTTTCCTTTCTGATTTTTGTGTAGAAGAGATTTTTAGTCTTAACACTACATAGCAGATAACAGAAAAGGCTTTTTGCAAAGTGTTCAGTGTACCCAGATCGTACAATACCACTTTTACAGCATTTCTCCTCAGAATGATTCCTAACCACTTCCTAGAACCATACACTTACTATACTACATTTCTACACTCACTGTAACCATAGGCTCGTACACATGTGTATTATTAAAATGTAATTTATTCTTTGCAATGCTCAATGTGCTGCAGGTCTGTATTGCTAAGGTAGCCCCAGTGTAAGTTAGCTCCCAGGCTTGTGCTTGCAAGTTGTGGTGCTTTGAGTGTCCCTTTGGTTGGTAATTCTGTTAAAACGGGTTGTTTGCTTTGGAGGATAAGTTGGATTTTAATTCTGAGCTTTGAAATGAATGTAATTTCATGATGTTTTCAATGCATGATGGAGTTAATTTTTTGTAAAACACTTACCATGAACTCTCCCAAAAATAGCAAAATAAGCAGCAGTTCTATCATAAAAGTTATCACTCTGGCCCTCTGTTGGTCACTGCTGAAGCAGCACAAGTTTCGACAGACTGGATGACCCCACGAGCATCTGAGCACTGCAGGTCACATTAAATACAGCTCTAAAAAGAATGAAGGAAAAAAAAAAAAAGAAACTTTTTATTACAACAGTGAAATAATTAACTGACTTGAGCCTTTTTGGGGCTGTGTTTGATGTAGGTCCTGAAATGTTGCTTAAAAATAAAGGATACAAAACTGATAAGAGTTGAGGGTATTTTGAGTCCTCTCCTTTTGTGGCACCTTGCAAAAAAAATATTTTCACAGAAACTTAAAACACATGGTTACGGCTGCAAAATGCTTCATTAACCTTTTGCTCTTTGACAGTCACCAGTAGGAATAATCTGTAATCCATATGAAAGTGCTTTTAAATTAGGTCAATATGTGAAAATCTGTTTGCAAAAGGTATGTGAAAAAATGCATCCAGCTCTGAGATTCTGATGGCCGGAGCCAACTGAGGAAAAAAGAAGCTGCTTAGTCAGGGTCAGCACTTCCTGTAGGTTCCCCCACCACCATAGCAGCAAACACTGATACTGCTGTGCCTTTTGAAATGTAGATAGTCCTACACTGAAGCTCCTGGTAAATGTTTCCTTTTCGATGTCACAAGCCGATTTCAGTAAAAATGTTCTTTGCAAATGAAATCAGGTTATCAATTAGGCAAACCTTTAATAGTTGAGATTTTTCATCGAGACTTAACTTAGCCAAGAAGATGAGTTGTTTGTCTCTGCTACTTCAAGATCTGCTAGGGAAATCACGAATAGAAATACTTGCTCCTCTTTGCTGCTAAAAATACATGCAGTTTGGGAAAATATGCCTAGATCTGACTTGCCTGACCTTCTGCAAATTCTAATAAACTGTTCAGAGCACTTGAGCAGCTGCACTGAGAAAAGGTCAAAAATATCTCTTGGCTTGTGCCCCATCTGTGGATCGGTCTTCCCTTCAAGAAAGACAAAGCTGTTTCTGTGAGTCTTTTTTTAATATTCTTTTTTTTTTTTTTTTGACTAATGCTTCTCTGAGGCATTTATATTTTATATTCTTGTCAGCAGTACTCAAGGGCATCCAAGTACAAATTCTGCTGCAGCTGATCAGCCTTTGACAAGGCTATTTACTGGGTTGCTGGGGAAAGGACTTCCACGGACCTCCTGATGACACGGGCAATGAAAGAGCAGGGAGGGATGAATTAGAGTTATAAGGCAAAATACTGAGTCTGTGTTATGAAAACCAAGTCGTTTCAGTAGAAACTTGTTATTTCCATTGATAGGATGGAAGTTAGTGGTATTGTATGGAGTACTGTGACACCACTGATGAAATGGCTTCAGTAGCAGGGCAGATAGGTATTAGGGTTTCATTCCTTTTTATGGGAAGACTGGACTGTCCTGTGACAAATTATACTCATGGCCCCAAATTGTCAATAAGCCATCTCTAAATTTAGTCAGCTGCTTTTAGCCAATTCCTTGGATTAGAGCAATTTCTGTATGGACAGTGTTGTTAAAAATCCCTATTTTATTCATGCAATGTCTGGGTGGATTGTTTTGTTTTGTTGTGGTCTTGGGCTTTTTAAGTCTTGAGGTGTTTCTTATGAAAGATCATAATTATGGCTCCTGGCTATGGGTGTGTGTTGGCTGATTTCTTGTGCTACACAAAAGTACATGCTGAATATCTGAAGTGACCTGGCTTTAAAGCAGTGCATTTTTTGCTAGTTCTTCATGAGTTTGAGTAGGAAATACTGCACTTTCCTTACTCTGAAGGAAGAGGGACGTAAAATAGAAATATTTTTCTCTTTTTAGTTCCCTCCACTGGGCTGTAGCTGTTTTTCCATAGTAGTTATATCAAGATGACTTTTGCAAATAACTTGTCTGATTTTGTTTTTGTTCCACATTCTTGTGTTACTTCAGCAATGATGGATTGAAACTGCAGCAATGCTTATAAACTTGCTTTAGCTGCAGTGAAACGAGATGACTTACCCTGCTTCTTAGAAGTGGCATAGATTTTGTTTTTGGCTGAGTAAGGAAAAGCAAAGTTCTCATCTCCAACCAAGCAGGAATTTATTCTTGAAATAAGCAGTAAAGTTCCAAGATTAGAACAGATTGCTGTAGTTGATCTCATCCCCTGCATGAGTAATTCTGGGTGGTTATTCGGCAGACTGAACAGGAGATTACAAACTCAGAACCTAGCTTTGTTTCTGGAAACTCTTGAGTGATAAAGAAACTGGAATAGCTCCTTTCCAGGATTTCTATACACTGGGGATAGCACTATGCAAATGGTCTGCCCTGCTCACATCTCCAGACTATCCATGTAGCGTGCAGCTCCAACGAATTTGCAGCTCTCTATTTCAAAGCTTCATTCTGAGTATTTTTCAAATGGCAAATATCCAACGTTAATAATCCACATAGCAGAACTGGGAGGAGGCTGCTGTGGGGGCAGCAGTATCACATTGAACTTCAAACAGTCTTTTTTATAGTCAGAACAGTGGTAAGTAGCAAACTGAGTTTTATTACTGTCTTGTACTTTGTTGAATGTAGCCTTTTGACCTGAATGTTTAGAAGCCGAGTGAATGCTGTCAGGTATTTCTGTTGTGCTAAATTAATTTGCTTGAATATGTTGCTGGTTAGGCTAAAATGTAAGAGCAGAAGGCATAGTAACTAAAATGGTTTTTGACTGCTTTGTTCAAAAAAAGAAAAAAAAATCCCAGTGATCTGAAGCTCTGTTGATTTTCAGTAAAGAACATTTTCAGTTTGTTTTGAACCTTTGAAGCAGTTCAGTAGAATATTTTCTTGTGAAAAGATAAGTTTTCATGCAAGTGCTCGATTCATTGTCTTTGAGGATTTCTCTGTGTAAATCAAAAGAACTGTTAACATGCAAAAAATTTGTTGTGCAAGATCAACCACAGCTTTCTGAAAACTTGGTGCTGCCTATGTTGTTAAAAGTACACTGGTAATCTTACAGAAGTTTCTCTTCCCAATACTGATTTTCAGAAACTTAACCAACATAAGAAGAGTTTGTGTTTCAGAGCTCAATCACTTTGTCAAAGAGCATTCATTACTCTGAAAAGTGTGAGAGTTCTGGGGAAAGATTTGTTAGATACTGAACTGAAGTTTTACTTAAACATTAATACATTTTTTCTTAGTACAATACTGGAGGAAGAGAAGCTGCAGCAAGAAGAACGAATGAGAATGGAATCCAGGCGACAAGTCACGGTATCCTGGGATTCAGGAGGATCAGATGAAGCTCCTCCCAAGGTAGCTGAGATTGCAAATTATGTGTGTTCAAAAAACAAACAAACAAAACCTGCTTTTTATTCCATTTACTTCTTCAAAGCCTCCTTTGATGGGTTCGTTCAAACAGTGGCATTCTGGCAATTTTACCATCATCTGCTAGCATGTGCCTGAAATGACCTGGCTCTGCTGGAACTGTTACTAGAACAGATCCATGCTATAATAGCACAGTAACAATTTTCTGTTTCTTCTTGTTTATCTTTTAAAAACTACCGTGGTTGTCATAAAATTGCTTCCTGGCCTTTTTGTTTTTTTTTCTTCTTTCTTGTAGCACTTTTATGAAATGTTAGCTAGTGAGTTCTCAAATCAGCATGAAGTTTACTTTTTTAACACCTCAGTGAGAGGATAGAAATCAACTAATTGCATTTTCCTTATTCTGGACAGAATAGTAAAGGTTTGCTTCCAGGGATCTTCTGTGTTTTAGTTTACACTTAATTTCGTTTCATTATGTGTCTGTCCTGTTTGGATGTTGCTGATGTGTTCTGCAGCTGTGGTTGTCTAACCTCACCAGTTGCTGAGCACTCCCTTCTCTCGGTGGCTTATCTGCTTCCGAGCAGAGTTGTTTCGCTCTTTGAAAGATGCAGCCAGTATTCCAAAGGATTTCATTTTGTGACACAGTCACCAAGGTAATGCGGAATATTCTGTGCATCCTGCTCGGTCTGTGGTGAATTCCTGTGGCTCTATGTGCAAGCTTTGGTGCTAATGATTTCAGTAGTACATGTTCCCCTTATGGTCATAGGAAGGGAACTTATTTTTCCTCATACTCACGTTGTTGCCCGATAGATTTTTGAGCTTGGTTCTTCATTTTGATAGCTTTATGGCAACCAAAAAATATGGACAGTGGAACTGTTGCTTTCATTTCAGAGTTAAAAAAAGTGAACAGTCCGTTAACCAGTTTAGTCATCTGAGATGAATAAGCAGGATTTGGTGTATGTATAAACAGACAATGTTCTGAGTTACAGAAGCAGATAAACTGCATAAATTGAACCAATATGCTACTTTATTCTTACAACCTTGTTTGAAGAATTTGTTTAGTCTTGAAGCTTTGGGCCTAATCCAAAGAGAGTAAGTACCTTTTACTAATATAATATATGAGCTACACTGTATTAGAAATTATCATCAGTAGAGCTTTGGGTGTGATGTATAAACTGCAACACTTGACAAAAGATGTTTTAAGATTGAAATTAATTCTACCACTTCAGTATCTTTCTTGAGGAGGTCAGTAATGTCCTCGCAGTATATGCAATGCACTTGATGATTAGTTTTCTGTACAGTATTTTTTGTGTAAAGGACAGATACTGCTGATATTGAAATAGGTTGAATTTCATAGATAAGAGATTTTAAGTATTAAGTTATTATGTAATTTTATGTTATGTAATTTTTTAATGATTTTCTTCTTCCAACAATTTGGAAAAGACCTTTAAGATTCAGGTCTTCATAGGTCTTGATCTCCATTTTATTTGTAGTCTTAAACTCCTGCACATTCTCAACTAATTCACAGATACCACAGTTTGGACTATGAAATTAACTGTATCTCACAGTGAGTTCTGTTAGAAATCTAAAACTGAAAATATCCTACTGCAGAAAGATAATGACATTTTTCATAAAGTGATGATAAAATTCTGCAGTCTCCCAAAAAATGTGGTGGTTGCCCTTAACTGCCAGAAGTTACTGAAGGAACCCACTTGTGGAATGATGAGGTTTGGGTGTTTTTTCCCCTCTTTGGTTGATTTTTAATTATTATTTTTATTTTTTATTCCTGAAACACCCAGCGGCACTGTTGCTCATCAAAAACAACCAAACCAACCCCAAATACACTTTTGGAGATTAATCATAGAGCAGAATAGAACACTTTTGATTGCAAGGTTAAAGTATATTGTTCTGAGCAACATTTTTAATAATACTTTTTCAGTAGTGTGAAATTTCTTTATGTGCTCTGGGAAAAGGATGATCGTGTTCAATGCCTGCAGAAAGCTCTTTTTCAGGCAGTTTTCTGTAATAGTGCTGTCTGAATTTTTGGTGACTTTTACTCATGTATTCCTGTGATTAAACATCTTGTTTCTTTACATGTAAAGTATTGCCTATCTTCTGAAAGGTAAAGCAAGATAGAAATGACCCTGGGGTTCTAAATATGATCAAAAGCATCTACTGTGATGAGGCAATTAGTTACATAGAAGTTAATTACCAGAACTAACTTTAGTCCTCAGAATAACACATGGAGGTATTCATGCTAAACAGGCCAGTTTGTGTTCTGACTGAAGGAGAAGAATTTAGTTCTGGGAATGGTCACAAAAGCAACAAATTAGTAGCAAAATTTTATGTATTGCAGATCGTGAACTTAGAAAAAAATGCTGTATTTGCACCTGGAAACTTATTTATGAATTATGTTCTGTACTGCTGTCCTCTCTGGAGTTAAGCAGCATAGAGCAGGTCGTTTAGCACGAGCAATTAAATAGGCACAAAGAATGCAGAGAGAAAGCATTATTTATGGACACACCTTGCAAATAATTCATCTCCTTCAATTTCCAAGCAAAAATGGAGGAAAGGTTAATTTTAGTTATTTAAAAATATGTTAATCATTTAAAAATATTTATTTCAGATGGGTTTTGAGTTTGCTTTCATGGTGTACCACCTGTAAATGTTTTTCTCACCAAAGTGTAATTTTCTGCTTCTGGTTTTTTGTTTCTAAAGAGTCTAAAAATTCCTTTACATTTATAGCCCAGCAGGCCTGGTTACCCCAGTCCGAGATCCAGTGAAGGGTTTTATCCGAGCCCACAGCACATGGTACAGCCAAATCATTACCAGGTACTACATTTAATACTCTGCATGTATTTGTTTCTAAATGTGGGATTTAAAACGTGGTTGCAGCTGGTGGGATTCACTTCTTATGCAGTTCAGTTTCACTGAATTCTGTGAAATGGTTTTTGTTTTACATCAGAACAACCCCCCAACTGAACCTGGTAGGCTTACTCCAGATGGCAAATAGTTTCCTGTCTGATATTATGCTCAAATTCCTAAAAGTACAATGGAACACTCAGACATTTTTGATATTTACTGAAAGAATGTGGCGTTCATATTTACATTTGTGCTAAGCTGTGGTATTGCTTGCCTTATAAAATGGCGTTAACTGCTGGACTTGCCTTGGGCTTATTGATGCTCTGCTCCCTGGTGTTTCTCTGAAACTTGTTTGTTTTCTGTTGGCTGATAGTTGCCATCAGATCTACCAGATCATCATATGCTTGCAGCTTTTGCTTTTCTTCCTAAAACTGCTGAAGAAATTGAAAACATAAGCTTGTCGTGAAAGTACTTTAAGCCTTCTTGGGTTTGTTCAAAGCTACAGCCATATACAGCAGATTGTCATTGTTCTAATGAGTACTTCAGACTCATTAAAAATACTTTGATTGTCCTGTGGAGAAGTTCTCAGGCCATGCAGCTAAGCACACTAATTACATGCTGTCACTCAAGACTTAAGCTTGTAACATACACTAGGGGGTCCATTTTTATGTGGCTCTGTAGGATGAAGTTTGCAGGCTGCTATTAATGTGTGCATGAGCTCTGCACATCTAGCTCTTAATGCATCAGTAGGTTTATTTTTGTTCATCAGAGGACTTTGATCTTCTTGGCTGCAGTGCTTAAAACCTACTGTCTAATGCTGCTGTTGTGATAAGCATCCTCAAATAGTTATCCTCAAAAAGTTGTATTTCTATATATTAATAGATAGTTATCCTCAAGTAGCTATTGTTATCTTATGATAGCATCCTCAGAGGCTTAAAAAAGAGGATTTGTGTCCTATTTTGTCATAGCTTCCTTCTGTTGATGTTGCTTCCCCTCCTCCTTCTGTGGCTGCTTGAATTGAGTTATATTTGCTCCCTTGGTGGGGGGAAGGTCTTAATTATGCAGAAGCATAAGTCTTATTATTAATTTTTTTTTTTTTTTTTTTTTTTTTTAAATGCTAAAGGTGTCTGGCTATCCTGGTTCTCATGGGATACCAGCCATGGCAGGCAGCATTTATCCTGGGCAGGCTTCTCTCTTGGATCAAACAGATTCTTGGAATCATCGGCCTCAGGAAATATCAGTGTGGCAACCAAACATGGAGGTATCACGAACTGACACATACATTATTGCACTCTATACATTAAATACACTTTTTTTTGGTTATTTTGGTACACCTGAAGATTATTGTAGGAAAATCAGTTGTTTCTCTGGTATTTGTTAAATTGCCTTACTGCGGTGGGTGGGGGGTTGACTGAATTCTGTTCTTTTTGAAAGAAGGCTTCCTGTGTGAGGCTGGGCATGAAGTGTTACTTTTCACACAAATTCTTGATGAGGTTATTGGTGGTACTTATATTAACTGAGTGGTAGCAAATATTTTGCATTTCTTAGAAGAAGGCTTTACTGAAAGGTACTGTTGTTAATAGAGATGGGAACATTCATGGAAACGTATGTAATGTCATGACTCTTTAAAAGTACCTCTCGTGGGGAGGTAGCCAGCATGGATGAAGTATCTGAGGCTTCCCTGCAGCTTACCCAGACCAGGAAATAAAATGGTCTGCAAAGCTGGTTTTGAGTTTTCAGCCTGTCATGATGGCACAGAACTGCTGCAAGGAGCATCAAATTAATTCCCCCTTTAACATTCCATCATTTTTATTCTGTTCTCCTCCAGTATTTTGTAGTTTTTTCATTCCTTTTTATCCTCCCACAAACATTCACTTTGTGCAGCTTCAGTCTTAAATATGTTTCCTCTCTAACCAGTGCTCTATCCCCTTTGCCTCTGATAAACATTTAAGTGATGGCCGAGGCTCAAATACAGATGAGCAAGCAGGTGTTGAAGTCTTCAGTTTGTGTCTGCTTACTCTCAGTTGATTTGACCATATATTCTGCTATTGCAACTTGCTGCCATGCTGCTGTTAGTCACACTTTGTATAGTTGAGGGTTGTAGTCCCAGGTATCATAAAATCATGGAATGGTAGGGGTTGGAAGGGACTTCTGGAGAGATCAAGTCCACCCCCCCTGCCAGAGCAGGAACACCCAGGGCAGGCCACACAGGAACAGATCCAGGTGGGTCTTGAAAGTCTCCGGAGAAGGAGACTCCACAACCTCTCTGGGCAGCCTGCTCCTGGCTCTGTCGCTCTCAAAATGAAGAAGTTTCTCCTCATGTTGAGGTGGAACCTTCTATGCTGAAGTTTATACCCATTGTTCCTTGTCCTGTTGCTGGGCACCATGGAAAAGAGACTGACTGGCCCCTTCCGCTTGACACCCACCCTTCAGATATTTATAGACATTATTAAGATCCCCTCTCAGTCTTCTCCCAAGACTCAACAGCCCCAGTTCCCTGGGGCTTTGTTACCAAACTCTCCTCGTTTTTTAAAAAATCCTAATTTATACACTACTGTCTAATGGTTTTCAGACAGCAGTGGGATACGGGCTATTGTGAGCTTAAGACATCCATTTAAAAATTGTTCAGAATCCGTTAAAACAGAACGTTCTTGCAACATGCTTTGCAAGTGTCAGCTAAAACTGAACAGGGTGTTTGTTTTGGGTAAAAATGTATCTTGCAGGATTTAACAACTGGCTACTTATGTTATTGCTCAAGACCAAGAAAAAGAAATTGATGAATCTGGTTTTGTTGTTCAAGTTAAATGACGTGCAATATATGAAGTTACAATGTTGCTAAAAAACAAAACCAGATTTTTTTCAGATGTTTTTGGTTCTGGTGATTAGGAGCAAGTCAGATAAATGTTTGTAGTTGGAAAGAGTTTCTTGTGATGGTTGCTCCAGTTTATAAGGAGTTGAAGGAACTCTGCTTGATTGCTGTTGTGTATTTGGGCTTTTGAAAATCTATTCTCTTACAGTCTGTGAGTTTTTGCAGCTGTTTAGACAATTTTTAAGTAGTAAGACTGAATAAACTTACTCTATTTTGTAGGATTCAGGCACTTTGGACATAAGAGGAATGGGACAGGTTCTACCCACACATCTCATGGAGGAGAGATTGATACGACAACAACAAGAGATGGAGGAAGACCAGCGCTGGCTGGAAAAAGAGGAACGATTCCTGGTAATACTTTGTTTCATAGTACTACTTAGTTTTTCTTCTTTTATTGCAGCTTATTAAAACTGGTCACTTCTGTGAAATGAGGATGTTTACTCAACCCAGGAGTTGATACCAAAATGTAGGTTTGGAAACAGTTTTTAAATTAAGTGTTCAGCTTCTGAGTGCTATATTTTAAATACCTTGAACAGCTGTGGGTTTTAGTGAATCTCATTTCATCCAGTTTGAGCATTTATGTGTGGGAATTTGTGGGTATAATTCTGTGACAGTGTGGAGATTGCCTGTTTTGTTCTTCAGCAGATCAGTCTGTGCATACTCTGTCCCTAAAAAAAGAGAGAACCATCAGCCATCTAAGAACCCTGAGTGTAGTAAGAGTTGTAAGCAGTCTTAGCACTGGAGGGACAATGAGTTGTGCTAGTGGGAAGAACTAATTTAAGAGAGAGCTCTGTGAGGTGGGGAAAAAAGCTCTGAACATCAGCAGGAGGAAGAGGAAATGCATTGGTAATGGGATCTTCTGTGCTGTGTCTCTGCAGTGTCTCTTGTGTCTTCTCAGTGCCACCGGTGTGGGTGGTTTTTTTTTTTTTTAATCTTAACCCTGGCTTCCCAGTTGTCAAAATTCAGGTTCTGTGTTAAAGTTTTCCTACTCAAGGCTGCTGGCTACAGATGGAGCAGAAGATGGTAGTAGCATTCTGCTCTGTATAGGCTTGTGCTGGGGATCCTGTGAGGCAGATAATTTACAGTGGTGTGACATGGGTTGAGATGAATGCCAGTCCCATGTTTGGATTTGTGAAATGTACTTCAAGGAATGATTTGGTTTGGAAGCTTCTGATGTTGTACCTAGTTAGAAAACACGCTTGAAGAAATTCAGGTACCATAGGTTTGTTACGGGAGGTGAGTCTGAGTAAATAAATGCTTTGTATTTAAAGCAGATTATATAATGGTCTACAGTTTCTGCAAGAGTTCTCTGCACTTTCTAGAGCTGGTCTCTGAGAAAATCTTGGCTGTACAGATAAATTACTTTTATTCTGGACACCAAAGTCTCTGGTAGTGGTTCTCTCACAGAACTTGAAAGAGTCCTTTAGAGATCTGGAAGCCAAGACATTTCGGTTCTTGGAAATAATACTTATGCTTTATTCTACAGGAAGCCAGTGGATAGGATTGGAGAGCAGACCTTGTACGTAGACAGTGTTACCAAGACCTTATTCCTTGCCAGCTGAATTGTCTTAGTCTCTCAGGGCTTTAGTTATGAGTGGTATTCAGCACTGTTCAGAACAGCTGATGGCCATGAAGACAACCAAGCTAGACTAAATCTCTACTAGCTCCAATAGGTGCCCTCATGTCCAGTATATGTTCTAGCAAAGATCCAGATTGTGCCAGAGTTAAGATGTTACTTTTGTTGAAAGGATGTTGAAGCTTGCTTTTGGCTGGTGTCTTTATAAGTGCATTTAGGAATTTGCTTTGCCATTGGATGACTGTAAAGAAACCACTGTACCCAGATTGCTTTGTCCAGTTTATTACAAACTGAAGAGTGGGAGGGGAAAGGAAAATTTCTTCCGAAATTTAGGCATTAGCTCTTCCAGTCTTGAGTGGCACAGGTTTACAAGCCCAGGAAGTCAAACTGATCCCACTGTTAGTTAAAACTTAAAAGATGGTCAAGAACTTTTTGAGGAATTAATCTGAGAATTGTGATTTCAGGTGGCAGGAGATTGTGTGGGAACTCTCTGCAGAAAACTTTCTGACCTTTCTGAACTTTCTGACTTATTCTGCAGAATAGATTATAATTATTTGTAGGGTTTGTTATTCTGGTTTGATTCAACCTCTGGAACATTAGGATGTTACCATCCCTGAAAGTGCTGGTTGAGGAGGGACTTGCTGATAATTCTTTTGATCTGTAATACAGTCTTGGCCTATGCTTGGACAAAAATGTCTGTGTTTTCATTATGTGTTATTGTTTATTGTGGGGAGACACCACCTCTATTCCCACCCTATGCTCAAAGAACTAGTGCTGATGAACTTGCGAGCAGCTGTAAAGCTCTGTAGCTTTGCCAGAGATGGATTTGTTTGATGTAAACGTGTAGAGGGTAAAAACACAAGGTTTAGTCCTGAAGAAATCAAGATGGTAGAAGAGTCATTGTGGGGAGTCACTCTCGGAGGTCATTCAGGCCTCATGGAGGATATCCACAATCAAGACACAAGAGTCCAAACACAGGTCCAGTGTAGAAATAATCCACACATTACACACCCATGCTCCTTGGCCCATGTCCTCTAGTGAGTGACTGGTGACATTTCGTCTCTTGGGAGAAAGACCTTGCCTAATTTAACTCCAGTTTATTGATTTCTCCTAATTGGTGGCACATTCTCACTTGCTTTGAGACACCTTTCTGCCCTAACCTTCAGATTTTGATGAAACAGTTTGTGGTCTGGCCCTCCCCTGCCTGCTGTCGGCAGGTTTCAGAAGAATATTTTTTCCTTTTGAGCACAGAGAACAATAGAGAGACAAGAGCCAGGTTTTCATTTTAAACTTCTGTAACCCTCCAGTGTAGTGTTCTCAGCCTCAACTGGCTACTTCCAAAAGCAGCTCTGTTTGCAGAGTTCTTCAGGCTCCTATGCTGTCTCTCACTTCTGCTCTTGAGAATTGGACTCACAGGGGAGCTGACTGCAAATCATTTAATGTAAGGCACTGCAACGAGAAGAAAAACCTCAGTGGGGTTTCTGTTAGTACAATTTTTGCTTCCCCAGAGTAACACCAGCTTGCTCATGACCTGACATTAATTGCTGTTTCTGCTGGGAAAAAATACAACTCAAAGCACATTAGTAGAAGTATAAACAGCACTGGTGCTGTGTGTGCTACAACAGGCACCCCGGATGAAGAATTAAACCGCAGCAGCATTGAAAAGGAAATTTGCCAGTCTTTGGAGAGGTTGTTATCTGTGGAGGCAGTTTGGCTGAAACTGGTCGTTTGAGAACATGTGACTAGTCAACACTAGGAAGTTTGCTTGCAAGCTGCAGCCTTTACGGAATTCAGAATTCTGAAATTCTGCTGGAAAAAGAGAAGACAGATCTCTCTTCACGGGAAGGGCATCTGAATGAAACTAAATCTGTTGTGTAAAAACCAAAGAGTGGAGAATTGTTTAACATTACATTGTACCACATATATCTATTGGGAAGTGAGAAGAGAATTGTTGGGGGGGTGATTTCCCCCTCTCCCCCCCCCAGGACTGACATTCCCTCCCGCCCCTGAAAGCGAGGGGATGTTCCAGACTCACCTGGTGGCTTTAAAGGGACACTGATAAAACTGTGAGGGCTTTCCTGCTCTTTTGATAAAAAGTGCTTTGGATGTCAACATCACTGCAAAGGAAGACAGAAATCTCTGAAGTATTTTTGAGGAAGTTGAAGTGAAGACAGAGCCTTACACTGCACTCTAAGCTTGGTCCGGGTAGCTATAGAAGACAGTCTGTCCAGGGCCAGTGGAGGGGTGGATGTCTGTTTGGCCTTCTGTGTAGAGAGTCTTACTGCTAGGGGTTTTCTTAGGTGCTGCATTCCTGAGGACTCTTTTTTCAGTCATTTATATCCTGTGATGACCTCATCAGGCAAGCAGAATGACAAGAAATTAACAAAGTTCTCATTCTCTGCTTTCTCCCTGAGTTGTTTATTTGACCATGTGGGTATTTCCACCTCAAAAAAAAAAAAAAAATCTTTTTTACTCTTACATAGTACAGAGCATATAGAAGCTGAACAAACAGCCTCCATCCCCAGCAAGTTGCAGCTCACTGTAACTAAAACATTTGGCCGTTACCCTGCAGTCTGGCACGCACGGTACGATACTTGCACTTATTTTACAGTATCTGTGCACACAGAAAATGAGCCCCCAAAGATCACATTACACCATTAGGGGCCCCACTATGTGTATGTTCAATATTCCAGCCCCGACTTCTTGTGTGTAGAATTAATTTTAAATTACACACAAGGAAATAATTTAATTGAGTTAAAATCATTTCTAAAAGCCCCCTGAGGATGCTGTTATTCAAGGGTTTTGACAGGAATTTGGGACTGCCAAAAACTATTCCAATACTTAATTTTTTGTTTAATTGCTTCTAGGAGACAGTACACCTTCTGTCTTTTAAAACGGACCCAAAAGGTCAATCACCTGTAACTGCAGATAGGAAAACAGTGGTGGTGGTGATGCCATGAGAGAGCCTGCTGAACTGGTAGTTAAGTTAGTTTGCTTTGCAGAAGTTTGTGGGAAAGCAACTGTGTTCTGTGACCTTTTAAGTTCAGCAGTGTAGTGAAGATAGTTATTTTTATGCTATGTCTCTCACTATCTCTGAATGTTTTGCAGAATCCTTTTCTTCTTTTGGGTGTCTCATGCTTCCTCATTTATATATAGTTTCAGTTTGAACCTTTCTTTTGTGGCTTTATTTATGGTATGTAGCATTGGTTTGAATCATATAAAATACAGATATTTATGTGCATGCCTTCTAGTAACTCCTCAGCAGACAGAGCACTGTTGTGCTAAGAAATTTATAGTCCTTTCCTGCAATAGGCTGAGAAGAAATAACTTGCATAGCTGCCTTATCATGTTTGGTTTGGGATTTTTTCTGAAATTCCCACATAGCTGTGGTTTTGTCCTATTTTGACACTGAGAACTGCAATTCCAATATAATTGATGTGAACTGTTGCTAAATTAAGATTTCGATTTCTAGCCTGAGAAAATCCCACCAAGACATTACAATTTGGCATGCCTGGAGAATGCGAAGACTTACATGTTCTTTTATTAGTGAGTGACCAGAAATACTGGAAATAAAGTAGGTTATGTTCCAGTTTGTCAGCATCTGCATCCTGTCTGCAAATGACATTTCCAAAGATTTAAGATAGTAGACTATTTGTTAGGAAAAAAAAATCCCTTTACTTTTCAAGGGTCTTGATTTTGTGAAAAAAAAATAGTATTTGGTAAAATACAGTTCCTCCCTGACAGACATTTTTGTCATTAAGATAATGGTAAATGAAAAACACTTTGCTTAAACTTGCATTTTAGTTTAGTACGAATGGGTCCTTTCACACAGACAAATGCAGAGCACTACGGTTTGTGTGCTTGTGAGGTCCCGTCGTACTATGAGATGCATTTGAAGATGATTTGTCAACATTTGTCACTGTTTAGCTGCAAGACTTGAAAAATATACTCAGAAGTGACAACTTTTTCAGGTAAAGCTGAAATCCTAAATTTCCAGTTTCCCAAAGGCTTCATTTTCTGGAAGAGTCTTACATTACACAAGAGTGCAAAGCGGAGCCTTTGTAGATACACACTCTTGGGAGCTTCACATCTGGGTGGATGTCTTGTGGGTTTCCCTTCCTTCCAATTCATCTCCCTGTTGTATGTATACCCTCAATACAGCTTTGTGCTCCACCAAAGCTACAGAAGTATACTCTGTAAACACATTCACACCAGCCAAGAAGCTCTGAATCTAATAGTACAACCAGTACCATGATGGGAGAACCTTTCAGAGGAGTCTCTACAGTTTTTTGGCAGGATTGCCATGGAGATACAGCCCACAGCAGGGACTGGAGAGCTGGAAGGGTGTACTTTGGGGCTGTAAGATGGTGTGTAATGGCCAGAACAGGTCGGTTTTGGTGTGAGGCTTATTTTTGACCTAAAGAGTGTTGGTTAAACACACCTGAGGGATCTCAGTATTAAAAATGCAGCAATACATTGTTAAGTAATGGCAGCCTGAGGGGCTAAAATTAAAGTTCTTACCACTGTAGAAGCCAAAGAATTGCTGACAAATAGTATTTAAAAATGCAGTTTGATCTTTGATACCACCTTTACTGTAAAATAGTTTATCTTTTGAAATTACCATGGGTACGCAAATGAATAAATCAGAACATCATTTACTGAAATGGAAATTGTTAGAATTTATTAGACCACCGTCAATCACTAGAAATATAATTGGGCCTCTTAATCATTTGACACAGCAAGCTGTTGAATATTTATCTGTTGTTCCTTGTGTTCCCAACTCTCCGAGTTTTGATGGGGCAGAAGGAGGAAAATGTTTGGAGAAGCTGAAAGGCCTTGCATTAATGTACCACTAAAGATTTTCAGTCCTCATTTCTAAGATGTAAATATGCAGATCAGCAAAGTACAGGTGAGTTGTGTAGCTCTACAAGCTGCTCGTGGACCCTCTGGTTTGCCATTGCCTGTTGGTACTTAGTACCTTTGCTTTCAGAGCAGGTTCTCAGAGATGCCTGGGCAACACCACTGCCTTCCATGGCTCCCCTTGCATGTAGGTAGTCAACAGGACTCAGTACTTTTGTTGGCAATATGCACTGTGAGCATTTTTTGAGTTAATAATGCTCATTTTAGTAATATTTATGTGTATTTAAAACTTTTTGTGTGAAACAGTTCTTGGACTGTAGCTGGATGGTTGTATACTGTTTGTGAACGTGGTGTCCTGAAGTCCACTGGTACATTGCACGTCTGCTGCTGGTGGTGAATTGGGGAATTGAACTGTTGCTGTGATGTGAGGTTGCAGAACTGGGCGTTTAGAGAGTTCAGATGCTGAAAGGGAGGGCCTTGTTAGTAAGACAAGGAGGGGAGGAGATAGAAATTATATCTGTTAATTTAACTTTTCTTACAGTGCTAGGAAAAAATGTGTATTTTTGTGCTTCTGAAATTTTTAAAATGCTCAATATTTCATTTCCTCTGGAGTGTGGTTTAGGGTGCATTTCTGCAGTAATAAATCATTAAACGATCCCTGTGATAAAATAGTCTTTGACCATTCCAAAGACTTTGGGCACTTCCCTGGCTAGAAACAAATATGACACTGAGGCAGACTGTGAACATCCATGTGATGGGAATGTAGTTGGTCGTATGCTTCGATAAACAAGGAGAGAGCTGTTTGCTTTAGCTTAAAAATGAGAGTCACGACTTACTTTAGGTATATAAATGAAGTGTCTAACGTACACATGTCAGATGAGAATTTAGTCAGAAAAAAACTCCATCGTAATAAAGGCAATAAACTAGAGGCTCATCACTTGTAGGTTTCATCATAAAATTTGATGCAGATTCCTGGAGAAACTTCAGGAAATGGCTTCTTTGTGTCTACTTCAGTTCTTCCTATTTGAGATGGGGTTAAATATTTCTCTCTCTAGTATGATCTATTTTTAATCTACAAGTTCTTTCAGGCAGCAACTGTCTCTGGCTGTACTTCACTCAGTCTGCAGAAGGCTGAATGAAAATTCAAAGTATAAGTCTTTCTGATGGACTACCAGCACAACTGGAGTATTTTTAATGATAAAAGTTCAGTGTTAGTGTATCTTTGCAAGTTCTGCCTGTCCTGATGGCTTTTTAGAGTCATTCAGTGGGAGATGCGATTCAGAATTATTCTTTAGTGCTTTTAAAAAGAAAGGAAAGGGATCTGGAGTAGCTTTAAACAAGAAATGGATGTATTTGTCCTCCAAAACTGACCCTGAAAGAACATGGGCTCAGTTTAGTTACAGTCAGTATTCACACGCCTACATTTCTCTAAATAAAGTTCCTTCTCTTGCTGTGCGTGTCCATTTTATGTATTTATACAGACCTACGAGTGAAGTTGCATTTACACTGATGGAGATGTGCTTTTAATCCTTTTTCATTCACTCCTCACCCAGTCTCGCAGGAGAGTGAATTGAGGAGTCAGATAAATCCTCTTTCTTTTTATGTGCCAGAGTGGGTGCTCTAGAAAAGCCCTCTGATCTTGCTGAACTCGTGTCTTTGGATCGGTGTTAAACTTTGGGTCGCATCCACTCTTCATTGTTGTTTCTCAAAGAATAAAAGTCACATACCTGGACTTGCTGGGGAGGTGAGAGGAATGACAGGTGTACGTGTGAAAAGAATTGGTGTGGTCTTAGTTTTACTTTTTAAAACAACCACACCCAGGATTTCTATAATCTCACTTAAAACATATAAAACAGAAATTCATTTGTTGCCTGTATCAGGAGAATAGTGTTTCTGGATGTCTTTATTAGCTTTCTCTACCCAAATGCAGTGTCCAAAGAGCTCCAGTAATTGACCCCATTTGCTGGCTGGGAAAGGGAGCCAAGTACACATAAGCCATCCTGGGCAGGAAGCGGGAATTAACGTGCAGCGTTTCTCATCCTGGGCTTGAAATTTTGCTGTTGGGAAGCAAAACAATTTTTAAATTTTTGTTTATTATTTTTTTTCCCCTTCCCTCAAAGGCAGCAGAAGTTATTTTAAAATAACTAAAATGCAGGGTTTCCCCTGTTGTGTTAGGGAAATGGTACTATCAGTGTTTCTAACAAGTGTTTTCACACGTGCGCCGAGAACGGGTGGTTGAGAAGCAGTCGAGAAGGCTGCCAGGAGTTGTGGTGGCCACAGTTGCAGAAGCACATGGTGACAGTGGTCTGGGGGTGTAGGCTGGAGTGAAATGACACCTGTATTTGTCAGTGCAGGCTTTTCACAGTGTTCTCCTGACATTTAAAGGATTTTAAGCCTAGGTGGTGCCAATCAGTAAGCAGAATACAGAATGACATTTTTCATTCTTGTTTTAGAAACCCGATGTGCGGCTCTCCAGGGGCAGCATCGACCGAGAGGATGGAGGTCTCCAGGGCCCAGTAAGTATGTGCGGGATCTTTTCATCTTCCTACGGTTTCCTGGTAGAACGTGTTGGATGCTGTCTTGATTATGGGAGATGATTTAAAGTTTTTGCTAAATGTTTCCACTATTCTGCAGCTTTCCAAGAGGCTCAGCTTCTGTGGCAACAGGAGCCATGGCAAAATTGTTCATGCAGCGGTTTGGGGGATTTGGGGTTTGTTTGGGTTTTTATCCGTTTGAAGCTTCTGTTGAAACAAATACTAAAATGTTTCCACAGATATGTTGCAATCATTTTTAAATGTTCGGGTGCTGTATAATTGGGCCTTTTACTTAAAAATGAGGAGAGTTTTCTGAAAGTTCTGTCAACAGGAAGCAGGATTAAAATAACTTTTTCAGTTGTTTAAATATCTGAAAAGTTTTCTTAAAAGGAATGTAAATGTTATTGTTGTATTACCCAGAAATCTGTTTGGGGTAAATGGTTGACTGTGAAACAACTGGAATAAACCCCATAGTCATTCATTTATTGCCAGACAACAGCTGCGGCTTTGATATTCTTTCTTACTGGCTTAACTCCTGTCTGTTTAACTAAAAACGTCTCTCCAATTGTTCTAATTACCACTGGAATCTCTGAATCATACTGGTTGAAAGCGGGGGTTAGGCCAGGGACTGTTAATAAGACAAACCTGATGCTTCATCTGCTGCTTGTCCCCAGGGATCACCTTTGTATTGTTCAAAGCTAGTATTTTCAGTTCACTTTCCTAGTTCATTTGGGATGCGATTGTAAACTCCTAGTGTGGCTTCAGTATTTCTTCACCAGCTAAGAGTTTAGAGCCTCCTGCGTTTGCAGCCAGTGTACAATCATGAATGAGAGTATATTAGTGCCAGGCTGCAGCGCAGTCTCTAGAGACACTCGTGTCTGGAAGCCACGATGTGTTTTTCATTATACTGGAGAAGGCTTTTAGTTAGTATGTCTTTGGTGTTGTTACATCTTTATGTAAGAGCAAGTAAAGAATGGCTGCATTTTATGCTACTCGGGAAGATGCTTTGAGATAACAGGGAGATTTTGAAGTCGTGTCAGAGGTCTGATTCAGGCAGTGGCAGTGGGTTTAAACTACAGTTCCTCTGACTGCTGCTTGATTTCAGCATGACTGCCTGGGGTTAGAATAAAAATTGCAACACCCAGATCCCAAACTGCTTGTAGGGGAAGTCCAGTCTTCCCAGACAAGGTAGTACAATTTCACACCCCATTTGAAAGTGTGAAGAAAACACTTAGTGATCATTGACAAAATGAGCTTTAAAAGAGACTCTAATTCATGATAACTACATTTCTAGGTCCAGAATTTGATTGTGCATTTTTATAGCTCTTAATACAATCAGAGCACAGCTCTGACTTCATTTGCAGAGGGAAACATCTAATGCTTCTGTGAGTCAGCCTTGATTTCTCACTGAGAGGATGAGAAAAATAGTCCGTGATTGTTTCTAGGAGAACTATGATTAAATACTTGCCCGGAGTTACACAGAGATATCTGTGAAAATAGTGAGGACAAGAGTCCAGTTCACTGAGGTCGTTTACATCTGCCCCACAAAGTGCCTACTGTTTGATTAGGTTTTGTGGCACTTGGAAGGGTGCTCTGATTCCTGCTCAGAGCAGCAGCATCTGCGCAGTTGAGGGACTCCGGAAGGGAGAAGGATAATGCATCATCCTGGTCTTGGGTGTGGTGATACAAACGAAAAGTCATCAGGCACATTTTAGTAGTTCCTAACTGCTGCCCACGTGGCTGTATAACTTTGTGCACATTCTTTTGACGTGCACTATTAGTACACAGCTTTCTGAAAGTAAAAACACAAGAATTGTTTTAATGGAATTTTACTCTACTTCTCTCTTCCCCCCTTTCACTTCCCTCAGGGTTATCGAATTCGAAATATTTAGGTTAACAAAATTAATGATGTGGCCGATATCACTGGCAGAAATCAGATGGTTTTTTCCTAGCTACAGAGGGCAGCTGTACGACAGTGTGAGAGATGATCAGCCAGTGGGTTTCAGAGGTTTGTGGTGACAGTGGAAGAATTTTGATTTCTGCTCCTGGATCCTGAAAGTGAAATTGGATTTTTTCAAGTCTGTGGCTACAGTGTTGGGGTAGGCAGGGTGAACAATCTCCTTTATTTCTCGCCATCACATTTCCAGACTGAAGCATTAAGTCGATAAAATGTCATCCAGGATATTTTATCAAACTTAAAAGAACTTGAGATTTCTCCCTCTGCAGTACGTTTTGATGTGCCTTTGCTTTCTTTACTTACTTCTTACCACAGTTTTCCATAGTAAAGTGATAGAAATTAGCGTGAAGTGAAGAGTTAGCGTGGGAATTTCCAGGTCTTGCGGTTGAAATTTGTCCAAGTGTTGAGCGGCTGAAAGCAGGCCTCGTGAAGAGCTAGGCAGACACAGGAGCTCTTGTCAGATCTGCCTGTAATTTTAAAACCAGAACATTAATTTCTAAAAATGCCAGGCTCAGGCTTTGTATAAATCCTGAACTACAGCCATGCGTATCCCTCCCATCTGTTACTGAAAAGATGAGTTGTTCAGGCATGAGCTTCTTGGTTCAGTTCAGGAGATCTCCTGCAGGCTTTCTGCATGCTCTTGGGCGAGCTGCTTGGTACACCCAAGTCATCTAGCACTGAAATGATGGGGTGTTGGAATTAGAAGCTAAGGAGTAGTAAGTGTACTGCTGTTGTTTCTGTTACCGGGGTGTGCTTCTGAAAAGAGAGAATGTGAGATGTTCAAAAACAGTTGTTTAAAAGGTCAGAGAAGACGACAAATGAGTTCACGTTCTTAGGTGGTGATTTATGGTAGCATTATCCAGATCCAAAGGTGAATTGAAGCAAATGCTGTGGTCTTTACCATTACAAGTGAATCTCAAGCAGTCTGGATGTCATCTTCAAAGTGCTGAAAAAGCAGCTTCCTTTGGGCTGATGATGCAAATAAGTGTTCTGACTTTGCAGAAAATGGTCTTTATTTTATAAATAAATACCTTTGTGGGATCTCTCTGTACTAGACCTATTAAATTCTAACTGCCTTCAGTGTTTTACTTTGCAATGGAAACTCTTTTAAACAGATGTGCTTGCATTAAACATGACTCTGGATAGCAATGCTTTTTGTGACATGACAACTGCAAGTTTTGTGTAAAGTATTAGTTTGGTTGTGACCAAACAGATTTTCATCTTTCATAGAATATCTGAAGTCGGATGAGACCCATAAGGGTCACTGAGTCAACTCCCTGCTCTAACGGTTTGATGTCCTCCTACTGAGGTGCCCAAAACTGCACACGGTACTTGAAGTGGAGCCACACCAGTGTTGTGCAGAGTGGGACAATCAGCTCCCTCAGCTGGCTCGCTAGACTGTGCTTGATGCACCCCAGGGTACAGCTGGCCCTCTGGCTGCCAGGATAACTCATATTCAACTTGTCAAACCCCAGATCTCTTTCCTCAGGGCTGCTCTCCAGCCTCGTGTCCCCACATTTGTGTGTGTAACCAGGATCACCCCATGCCAGGTGGAGAATGTGACACTTGCTCTTGTTAAATTTCACACAGTTGGTGATTGACCAGCTCTCTAGTCTATCCAGATCTCTCCATGAGGCCTCTCTACCCTTGAGGAAGTCCACAGCTCATCCTTGTTTATATAATAGGCAAACTTACTGAATGTACATCTGACTTCTGTGTCCAGATCATTTACAAACACATGAAAAATCACTGGCCCGAAAATCAAGCCCTGGGGAAGCTCACTGCTGACTGGCCACCAGCCTGATGTAGCCCCATTTGCTAAAACTCTTTGAGCCTGACCCATCAGGCAGTTGCTCACCCAACGTGTTAGGGACTGGTCTAGCGAGGTGCTGGACATTTTGTCCAAGAGGATACTGTCAGAGACCGTATCAAAAGCTTTACTGAAATCCAAAACCACCACCTCTACTGGCTTCCCTTTGGTCAACTAGATGGGTGACCTTGCCATAAAAGGAAATCAAGCTGGTTAAGCAGGACTTTACCCTCGTGAGCCTGTGCCGGCGATGACCACTGACCGTGTTGTTCTTCAAGTGTTTTGCAGTAACTCACAGAACAGCCTTCTCTGTAATTGTACCAGGCACTGCTGTGAGACTGACAGTCTCACAGGCTCTTCCTTCTTACCCTTCTTGAAAGCTGGGACAACATTTGCCAGCTTCCAGTTGACTGGGACCTCTCCAGTCTACCAAGACCTTTGAAAATAATGGAGAGTGTCCTGCAGTGACATCAGCCAGCTCTTTCAGTACCCTGGAGTGAATCCCGTGAGGCCCCATAGTCTTCTGTGCATCCAGCTGGAGCAGCAAGTCTCAAACAGTTCAGAGTGAGGGAGTTTATCCTCCCCCTAGTCATGATCTTCCAACACAGCTCTCCAGGGGTCCCAGGACCTGTCATCAGTGTTGAAGACAGAGGTTAAGAAAGCGTTAAATGTCCCCACTTTGTCTGTGTCCCTATTTGTGAGGTGACCCATCACATCGAGCAACAGACCACTGTTACCTGCAACTCTTCTTGCTGTTGCCAGATTTTTAAAAGCCCTTGTTGTTGTCCTTCAGAGTACTGGGAGGCCAGCGTGACCTCTAATCAAGCTTTGGCTGCATGAATTTTTTCTGTACAGTGGCGAACAGCATCTCTGTAGTCCTCCTTGTCACCTGTCCGTGCTTCCAGTGACCATATACTTTATTTTTCTGCCTGAGGGCTAGAAGAAGATCTGAGGGCTGTACCAGAGTAGGATGTTTTCTCATCTTTAATCTGGTCCCCAGGGAAGCAGCAGATTTCCCTAAGAAGTGGGTCCAGTCAGCGTATTGGGTCTTCTGTTCCTCTCAGAAGATAATCTCCTATGACAATGACCCATCCTTTTTTCTTTATGGAATTCCTTTTGACACGGGGTGTAAGCTGACTTAACCTTGGCGACACCTCCAACCTAGGTGGCGCACCATCCTCCTCATTGATCAGTTCATTTGCAGAGCCTTGTACCTTCTACGCAAAGGCAGCTGGGCAGGTGAGGGAGTCAGGGAGGAGATGCACCTGCTGTGCTGGGCAGGGACTTGTCACTGTTGCCCCGTGTACCTTAAGTCATGGTGCTCTGCTGGGCAGGGAGAGGACAGAGAATCCTCTGCACCATGTGTCCTGCCTGCCTGCCAGGTCTGTCCCAGGGGTGGGTGCAGTTCCAGTCGTCTTATCTCCCTCTCAGGCTCCCTGCTACTCCTCAAGCTCCTCACCCCCTGCCGGAGCTCTGGCACTCAGCAGAGTTCCCGTCCCTGGGCTCACCTCCACCGCTGTGCTCGCTGCTGCCGTCCCGTGCTGGTGCAAGAGCCGGGCACAGCCTGCAGCCTGCACCCGGGCAGCAGTGTGTGCCCATCGGAGCTCTGCCGGGGAAGGCGTCGGTCACAGTGGGTGCAGAGCTCATTTTGGACAGGGCCTGCTGCGGGGTGGGAACCGTCACTCCCTGGCGAGCCGGCAGAGCTGCGGTGCCCGTCCTGCGCAAACTGCTAAGCCACACCCATGCCACCATTGCTCCTCGGGGGCTTCTCTTACGCGTGTGGCAGGGGCTTGCCTGCTGTTGGCCCTGGCCCTGCCCAGGTCTCCCAGCTCAAGCTGTAGCACCAGCAGGTGTCTCTGTTCCCTGCAGGTTCCCCCAGTTCGGGAAACCCCCCTGTGCACAGAGCCCTCAGCTGCCAATCGTGCTGGCACCGGAGCGTCTCCCCCCCGCAGCTGAGGTTGGCATGAAGGCTGTATAAATACAATTACCAAGGAAAGTCACTTCAGTCTATTATTAAATATTTCCAGATGGATAAGCAAATTGACCGTGACTAAGAGCTTTCTTACCAAAAAAGTAAACCAGCTTAGAACTCTGTTACAGTTACGGAAACCATTCAGCAGTGCAGAAATACCTTGAGCTTCTCATTGTTGTGCTGCCATTTCTTCTTCACTGTGACTTCTGCGGTTTGGTCTCTGACTACAGACTAAAAATGATTGTGAATATACCCCCACGTTTGATTAAAAATAAAGGATAAACTGTAATGTGGAGACCGGGGCTGTTGTGAGTGATCCAGAATAAATGAAAATTATTTTCTTACTCTATAAATAATATACATGTAGTTAAGAGTTAATGATGATGAATAGAGATGCTATTTTTTCCTGTTGGAAAATGCGCTGAGAACGGGATACTCTGTGTTTGAGATTGTGCTGATGAAAGTTGTGAGCACTGTAGTAACTAATACATAAATGTTTTGTGTTCCAGGCTGGTAACCAGCACATATATCAGCCTGTGGGTAAACCAGGTAAGCAGTAAATTCATATCCTGTCAAATCCTTGATTACAAGTCTTCTAGTAGCAGTAGTGAACAAAGATCGGTGCCAGTGCTTTCATACAGGGGGTGGATCCAATTCCAGATAAGGACACAGATGCATCTCGGTGCATTACGTGTTTGAATTCCCCATACAGTCCCCAGAGATGTAGTCAGCAAAGACAAGAGTGTTTCATCAACAGGCAGGAAGTGTCTAGAGGAAGCTGAGTCACTGTGTAGGACTTAGGCATGTGTGAAGTTCAGACATGTAAGCTAAAAGTAGACACATAAATTTAAGTTTCCCAGTCTCAAAGTGAATCACACCCAAGATTTCTGCCATGAAGAAGTCCCATTTTCCCAGGCTTACACAGCATGCAACCACGCAGCTGTGGCATGAAAGGGTGAGCACCTCTCAGGTCTGTGGTAAGTGTATTGAGTGAGTTGCAGCACAAAAGTATCTCAGATTATCTTACTCAAACAGCCCTATTCTTGTAATGGCTGCAAGACTCAACAAATTCCACAAGCTTTTCTGTCCGCATTTCTTCAGTAGAAATACAGGTTCAAGTGCAGCTCCTACAGACAGTGGATTTGCTGTAAGACACATAAAGATGTTCAGCTCCACTGCTAGTCCAGAAAATCCTGTGTAGCCTTTGTAGTGTTGACAGACCAGAATTAGGCAGGTACATCTGAGGTGTTGGTCCTCTAAAATGTAAATCGTTTTGTTAACCAGATCACGCAGCTCCACCAAAGAAACCTCCCCGCCCCGGAGCCCCCAGCCACTTGGGCAGCCTTGCCAGCCTGAACAGCCCTGTGGACAGCTACAACGAAGGCGTGAAGGTACGTTGCTCAGCATCACATGAAGTACGCATGTCAGAAGATGAAACATTACCACTCTGAGATAATTTGCTGTTCCTGAAGTAGATACAATGGAGAGCAAAAGCGACTGAACTTCCCAAGTAAATGTTGTCATGGGGCAAACGCGCACTGGCAGCTCTCCAGGGAAGTGGGGAGTTAACTGGTAGGCTTGTATCCTCCATTACTGTGATTCAGCATGTTCCTCACATAGGACTTTTCCCAGGTGAGCTTATTTTTAGTTTGTAGAGCATATGAGATCTGCTGTATGGACTCAGCCTCCCTGCTCACCCAGGGTTCCCAGTTACTTGGGTAGTACGAAAGTCTCCTGTTCTCAGTCACAGAGAAGTGAAACATGTCTGAAGTGTAGTGCTCCAAAAAGCTGCAGCTCCAAGGCTCCTAGAACCCTACAAGCTCTAGGGAGCAAGGGACACGGGGGGTGGGCTGTTTGCCCTGTGGCCAAGATACTTTCTAATGTGCTGTGTCATCTCCAGTAAATAGGCAATAAAGCCAAAAATCAATCTTCACCTTTTTTGTAGCAGAGACACGCTACAGGGTGCTGTGAAATGGCATCCTGTCCCCTGCTGTAGGTGTCAGTGGAACTGATCCTTAGTATGTCAGTCACTGTTAAAATCATGTCTCTGTCCCCTGCCTTTGGGGACCCCATTACCTTTCTAATCTTGAGGACACAGAAACCTGAGTGACCTCAGAACCTCCCACAGGGATCCAGTGGAGTTGTTTCTGATGGTAGCAGATTCCAGCATCTAGATATAATGGTGGTTGGCAGTTCTCTGTCAGTAATGCTCCAACAGAAATGCGGCTGATCTACACACACCAGCATTTGGTTATTTCACAGCCTTTGCAGCCAGACAAATACACCTCCACAAAGACTGACGGTGGGATTGTCAAGCAGAGCACTAACGCGGGATCACTCCTGTTGCTCCCATTCTGCCAGCTGATGCCATCAGCAGCACCCAGGGAGGAGGTGACGTGTTTGTGCTCCAGCTATTTCCCAGGAGGAGAACGATGGGGTCTGCATTAGAGCACAGGCTTCTGCGAGTAGCCCGGGGCCATCCCTGCTGGAACACAACAGCTCGTGTTAAAAGAACAGCTCCTCACAGAAGGAGAACCTCTGGCTAATCTAAGCCATGCCAAGCCTGTAGTAAAGAATCTGTGTCTGGGTAGACACAGCTGTTGTGATAAGCGACAATTATTTTAGGTGGTTTAAGAAAAAATACAGAAAAAAAATTGTTTCATCTGACTGTGAAATTCAAAGCTTGCCATCAAAGCAATATTGCTTCGCATAGATCGATCTCAGCCACTGCCTGCCTCACTCTTGTTCTGAGAGTATTGGATTTTTTAAGATTCAGCATAAATAGAAAGCAGCAGGGAATTTGAGCAGGATTATTTATTATAAACTGATGCCAGTGCTTTTCAAGCTGCCAAGCCTCAGAAAATGTCAAAAAGCAGTAACAGATGTGTTACTAAACTTGGCTTCTCTGAAATTTTCTTTCTAAATGCTGATACTGGAACATGAAAAATGTTTTCTGAAATACATCCTTTTGATGACAAACAAACCTGAGCAGCCAAAGTCATCAGTAATAACAAGCAAACAAGATGCATGTGCTAAATAGCATCTTCAGCAGAAAAGGGCTGGTTTTGTTTTCTCTGTCAGGAGTTTCTTGAAATTGGCTTATGCCCCTTCAAGAAAACAGCCCATTAATGTTTAGTAGTGTATAGCTCCATTAACATCTGCAGTCCTAAACTAAGCTGCTTTTGGGGTTCATCTCAGACTCCCTTTTCTGTACACCCATTTAAGATTCTCATTTCAGTCTCCTTTTTCTGTAGAAGACAAATTAAATTGACAGGATTTGAACTGCTTGTCCTCAGGAGCCCATAAGGCACGCACCAGGAAGTGTGTGGGTTTGTGTTACTTGCTGAGGCAAAGTTAGCCAGTCCACACAGAGAAGCTCCTGACTTCCGAGTCTGCAGAGCAGGAGTGGTGGTGTTGGGTAAAATGAGTGTTAAGCAATGCAGATCTGTCTGAATACATTTCTGAGTGATCTGCCCTAGTTTTGGTCCTGCTCTGGCAGGGGAGTTGGGCTCAATGATCTTTGGAGGTCCCTTCCAACCCCTAAACATTCTGTGATTCTCTTGAAATGTTAGGGCCTGGCTGTAGGAATTAAGTGGGTTGGGCATAACCCACCAGAGCGGGTTCTTGGTAGTTCTTAACCATAACTGTGATTAGTCATTGCAAACAGGAGCTGCACAGTTAGATGGCCACCTATTTCCCATCATGACTTTTCTAAAGAAAAAAAAAAAAGTTTCAAATAGATGAATGAAATGTTTTCTTAAATCTATTGTGTAAAAGGACCAGGGTTGCACAGGACCCGTTGTTTCCCGCCGTTACAGGGGTCCTCATGCTCCAGTCACCACTTCACTGCTCCCAGAGTGGCTTGCTCCTGTCAAGCTTTGCATGATCTCTTCCCCATGCCCTTAGTAAACAGTAAGCATGGGGGTGCATGGCAAATACCTCCGCTTCCCCCGCGGGCACACAGCAGGTCGTCAGCGCACGGTGCTTCCGTAACAACTTGGCCCAAGCGCTAACACGAGTGACTGCTGCCGGTACTGTGGAGGATGCATTTTTGTTGCAGGCTTTTTAACTGGTCTCTTATTGCTACACATGTTTTGGGTTTGGTTTGGTTTTTTGGTTTTGTTTTTTTTTGTTTTTTTTTCCTGCTGAGTTTTATTAATATTGTTTTTCTTTTTTCCCTTCTTTTGGTAAATTTCTTTAACCTTCCCCCACATTCTGCTCAACCATAGCCATGGAGGGTAAGCAGCGCGTGATGTGTGTGTACGTGCCCTATTCCAAAATGTCTTTGCATGTGACTTTGCCAGATGACTGTTTTAACTTCTTGATTGCTGAAACCAATTAGAACCACAGCCTTTCACTGGTGATTGAGGCAATTAGCACATTCTTTTTCCTAACCCATTTTCTGATCACTGCACCAGATGGAATCTAATAGCTGTTAGTACCCACGTACTGAAATTCAACAAAATGGAATCACCTTACGCTAAATCCTGCACTCCTCCCCTAGACAAAGATTCATCCATGTGCTTTATAGTTTCATCAGGGTGGTATCTCAGGTGCTTACAGTGAAACCTCTCTGTAGCTAGGACCAGTTTTAAGCATCAGCAGTCATGCCGTGTGGTGGGCTGCAGTGGTGTGAGCCATCTCAGCTCGGCAGGGCGGGTGGCCACTGTGTGACCAGTAGGAAATAAGCCATTTTTTTAACATTCTGCTCCCGCTGAGCAGTTGCTTGGGCATCCCATAGCAGTGAAGGGTTGGAGGGAATGGGAGGCTGGTAGTTTTGCCTTCAGGAGCAGAGACTCCAAGGACCTTACAGAGGAAGTTTTCAAAGTTTATTTCTTTTCTGACCCAGGATTATTTCAGTCTGTCTTGGATTTAACTCCAGACGGATCCAACTCAATGGAAGTTTTGCCATGAGTAAGGAATACAGGATTTTTTAACTTTTTTTTTTTTTCTCTTATCTACTGGAAATAAACTGTACGAAAACATTTGGTGTTTCCCATCTGTACTGGTGACAGACACCATTTTTGTTAATCTCCTCTGAATTTTCACTAACAAAACAGTATGTACTGCAATATTCTCTCTTTATCAGTATGTTGACGATGTACTCTGACATTAAAGGACCTGATACCTGTTGCCTTAGCAGTGGAACTTGTCCAGCAGTAGTGAACCACTTATATGTGTCAAGTACACTGTACTCCTCAGTCCTCAAATTTCTTCTCTGTTGGGGGAGTTACACTAGAAGCTCTTCAGGGAAGTGCTTGTAAAAATTCCCCAGTGTCATTTCACAGAATAGGTCTAGTCAGAAGAACTAAACTAAAATTCCATGAGATCTGGGAGTGCAAGTGTGCTCAGCCAGGGCAGGGCGGGACTGGGGGGGGGGTAGGGGGGGCCGGGCAAGGGAGGCTGTCGTAGGTACCAGACCTTCCCAGCAGTCTTCCCGAGGCTGGGAAGTAGCAGAGCCCCATCTGCTGGGGACGAGAGGTTAAACAACCCTTCTCTGCTTCCAGATTCAGCCGCAGGAAATCAGCCCTCCTCCTACAGCCAACTTGGACCGATCCAACGACAAAGTCTATGAGAATGTAACTGGGCTGGTGAAGGCAGTCATAGAAATGTCCAGTAAAATCCAGCCGGCTCCGCCAGAGGAGTATGTACCCATGGTAAAGGTATGGAGACAGTTCCTAAAACCGGTTTTAGTTCTTTCCTGAATGAGGTCTTCAAGGGATGGAAGAGAAACTTTTTGGAAAGTTAGAAGTAGAAAAGGTTTTTGCGTTTGCAGAGTGGGTAACTTGTGGTCAGAGGGCTGGAGCGTTGGCTACTGTTAACAGCATGGTGGGCAGCAGTGCTTTTATTGCCCCGCTGGCCTGCGGTTACCCAGGGACATGGAGTTGTGCACTATTTTCTCCGGTTTCCACTTTTTTGGAAAACCTTCTTTTAAGCCTTTGGCATCATCTTGTGAGGGTGAAACACAGAACTGCAGGTCGGACTTTAAAATCTCTCTGCCCCATGTTAAACTCCCTCCTCACCCAGATGAGGATTTAAGCGTATCTGTTGCTTCCTGCACTCCTACAGTTCTCTCATCCATTTGTTCCAAGTTTAAAATTTTATTTAATTATTTTTTTCTCTTAGGAGGTTGGCTTGGCACTAAGAACCTTACTGGCAACAGTAGACGAGAGCCTCCCAGTGCTTCCCGCAAGCACCCACAGAGAGGTACGTAGAGCTCCACTCACCTGATGCTCAGTCATGACATTTCAGGTTGGTCTCAGCCAGGACAACGATGTGGACACGTTTGGGCTCTCCTTTGCATATACATAACTGGGGTTTACTGAGCAGTTTGAAGAATTGCTGCATGGGTCTAAGCTTGTACTGATTTACATGAAGGTGCTCAAATTGGACATAACTGAAGAAGATACAACAGGCACCAGTAGGAAGTTGACATTAAAACCATCAGCAGTGTTTACACACGGCCGGTGTTTTAGTGAAGGGAGAGCATCTAGCAGTTAATTCTTAACGCAGGTGTAATCTTGCACTAAACTGCACTGTGCAGGTTTTGATGATGTCCTGTCATAACCTAGTTCTGGAGAAGTGACAGATCTTCAGTGAAGTTCATGAGTCAGGAATAAAAATCGTTTTCCTCCAAAACCTTGCATGAGTGATAACAGGAAAGCCAGGGAATGGGTCTCTTAAGTGCCATCTTAGAGAACAGTCTTGATTTAGATGTGCTGTTCTCTTAAGTAATGTGGTTCTGGCTTCTTGACCCATTTTGGCTTTTAGAGCTACTTTTACACTTTAGATAATAGTAGTAATAATAAAGAATGGTAGTGATGGGGATGATTATTAGGGACCTGGAAACCTCTAACAAGGTGTTGATTCTTAAGACACAAGTAAAAATCCACTATTTGCAACTGGGGTCTTGGTGCCATTTAACAGGGGGTGGCTGGGCAGCTGACAAGGCTGCTCTTGACCTCCAGAGAGGTGCCAGATCCTATCTGCTGCACACGGTGCCTGCAGAAGCAGCATCAGCTTCAGTCGGACAGCTGGAGCAGGGGCTACTGCAGGAGGGCAGATAGCGCTGTTGCTGTAGAGTGACAACTCTGTTGCTCTAGACAATTCTGTCACTGCTGCCAAGCATACTGCTTCTGACAACTTGCACAGTTGACTGAATCTTCTTGTTGCAGATTGAGATGGCACAGAAGCTGCTCAACTCGGACTTGGCTGAGCTCATTAACAAGATGAAACTGGCACAGCAGTACGTCATGACCAGCCTGCAGCAGGAATACAAAAAGCAAATGCTGACAGCTGCTCACGCTCTGGCTGTGGATGCCAAAAACTTGCTGGATGTTATTGATCAAGCCCGACTGAAAATGATCAGTCAGTCCAGACCGCACTAAGTACTGAGGGAAGAATTCTGCTTGCAAAAGGATGGTATTTCACCTTCCACCAGCAGTGAGGATTAACCCAGTGTAGTCCTGGCTTTCCAGCACCTCTTGCTGCAGCAGGCCTGACTGACGGCTGGTGGCTCTCTCTCATTACAAAAGTTTAACCAAGTTTTTTATCATAAAGCCAAGCTGGTCTGGGATTCAAAAAGTGGCATTATCACGAGATGAAGCTTGTACAGGAGTCCTCGGGAAATCACGGCTATGGAGCGTGCTTCGGTTTCGTACCATCACATGGGGCACACTTAGCCTACAGCTGCCACAGGGTTACGGTCTCAGAGCCAAGACTGTTCAAGCAGCAGCTCAGAGAAGGGTATTGTGAAGAATTCGGGGAAACCTCAGGGCTGAGAATTCTTGCCCACAGTATATGAACTATCCAGACTGGAATTTTTTATTAGAACACTTACGTCGCAATATGCTAATCACAATTTACAGAGAAAGAATAAAAAGCTATATTTTCAAGACTTCAGTCATTTCAAGACAAACTAAAGCCCTCTTCATCTTCCTGCCTTTTACTTTTATGTGAATGTGTGAAGCATTTGTTTGGAACTAGCTGTAGAACACAACTGAAAACTCGTCTTTTTCACCAGAATAACGTGCCAGTTCTTTTGTAGCAATGTTGTTTTCCTTGGAAGCAAAAATGCTGCTTTGTACCAGAGCAATTCAGAGCTGCATTTAGAGTTCTGTAACCATTCATGTCCCCCCTTTTTATATAATTTATAAAGACAGATTAAAGCCATGTTGAATATTTTAAACCCACTGTAGTTAACTAACCCATCCTTTTGTCTATCTTGCCTGGGAGGAGTTACAGTAGAGCAGTGTAATTAGATTTTCCTTGGTTTTCCAGTTATGCCATCTGTTCTGTTAAAATAAAAACCACACTCCCTTTTTGCTGTTGAGGGATATAAATTATTCTCAGGAAGAATATAATGAACTGTACAGTTACTTTGACCTATTAAAAAGGTGTTACCAGTGAAATTCTGGCTGTATTATTTTTGTGTGCACTGTACAAGAAACTGCCAAGTTTTCTCTGCTCAACCCCCCAAATCCACAAGCTTTGGACTAAAGCAGCAGCACTCAGGGAAATTTAAAGATTTAAGTGTCTTCCAGAAAGCACTTTTTCCTTCAGCTGTGGAGCACAGGGAACAAGTCCAGTGTTGCCATCTGTGTGAGTTGGTGTCACTCACAGAATGTCTGGGGTTGGAAGGGACCTCAAAAGATCATACAGTCCAACCCCCAAACTCCTCACACTCCTTTACCAGCTTTTGTAGGGGAAGGTTTCTTTGGGAAGGGGTGGGGGAATGAAGCAGCTGAGTGATTTGTAGGCTGTATTGGGGGAGCTCTGTAGAGCTCTCTGCAGCAGGGGATTGTACTGAGTAAGCTCTAGCTCTAACAGGGGTGCCTGCATCTTTCAACCAGTGAGCTGCGGTTCTGTGGGAAGGTTGGACAGTGCAGGTGCTTCCACACTGGATCGAGATGTGGAACCCACCCTCCTACACAACTTTGGAGTCCATCTTACACACTCTGAATGTTTTGTTGATGCATAATTTTCATGTAATACTTCAGAACACACATGTGAAATCCAGCCCTTACCTTGTTGAGTTACTCTGATAAAGTCCTGTTCAAAGGTTATTTTAGCAATGCATGCCTAGGTTACTCCTTTCATATGCAAGCTACACACAATCCTCCACACCCACCCTTCAAAGCCATTTCCAGAAATGCCCTTTTTTTCCTGTAAAGGCAAAAAATAATACACATCTTACACAACCCAGGTTTGGTGCCTAGCACTGCAAGGCTCCATCTGCTTTTCAACTACACCTACTCACAAAAAAAAAAAAAAAGTCCTGGCTTTACCTTCCCACAAGGGCCTTTACCTGACAATGGCAGCATTTCCCTCACTCTTCAGCTCCACAACTGTCCTCCGCTGTGAGATGCGCATAATCCCTGCTGTGCTGTGGCCCCTGGCTGCTCCTGAACAGGTTAAGTTACCTGGTACCATCAGTGGGCAAAGCCTGTGTTAAGTATGAAGAACAAAGAGAATTGTAAAACCCTGGAGTAACATGTGCTGACAGCAGTTTTGGCACCTGCAGGTAACCTGGGCATCCTTCACCCACTCCCCTTCACATGCATCCACGCAGCAGACAAAAGTACAAGTAAACGTTCTTTATTACAGACATGTACAAAACTAATTAGTCAAAAAGACCAAAGCCCATGTCATCATCTGATTCCTCTGACTCTTCTTTCTTTTCCTCTTCTTTCTTCTCCTCAGCTGAAAAAGGAGAAAGAAATAAAGATTTTTCCATTTTATCAGCTCACATAAGTCACACCCCACAGAAGGCTTCACATACAGTGACTGTAACATCAAAAAGCAAGACCTGAACAATCCTAACAAGCTGATCTAACAAACATGCAAAGTGTTTCCCTTACTAGGAAATTGATATTGGGCATTGAAAATCAATTCCTCCAAGATCTAAAAAATTTTAGAAACTAAATGCTCTCCCTTCAGCCATCAGAATACGATCCTGATGATGCACAGCACCATGGGCCTCAGTTCTGAGGTAACACTAATCCCATACACTGACGCAAAAGTGCAGCTGCAGCCTTTCTGAGGCTGGGGGGGGTCTCTTTTGCTCTTGAACACCCACTCTGCAAAACCTAAGCTACATATTAGAATTGCAACACAAGGAACAAGTTCTTTAATCAAGTATTTCTTCCAGTGAAGATGCCTATGCTAGACACAGAACCCCACTTACCCGGGGCAGCACCGCCCGCAGGTGCAGCACCACCGGCAGGAGCAGCTGTGGCTGGAGCACCACCACCACCACCAGCTCCTACATTACAGATCAGGCTGCCGATGTCGATATTGGCCAAAGCCTGGGGAGAAGAAGCAGCAGGGAACCCTCGTGAACACAGGGCGTGTGGGCAGCTTTGCCTCAGTGCTGTGCCCCTGCGTGAGGGTGGCGATGAAACTGCATAATGACAGACCCGCGGCCCACGTCACTCCCAGCAACAGAGTCCGTTCAACTCATGTACTTTTTGAATTCGCTACAAGCGGCATTTGGAAGCTAAACACGGGGGGGTACGGCAGGATGCACTGCTCAAGTCGGCATCGCCAAGGAACTGTTGATCAGCTGCAATCCGCAACCGTCAACCCCCCCGGCCCGAGTCGGGGCCTGCGCGGTGTCCCCATACCCGCCACCCCCCCACACTTCCTCCCGCCCCAGCCTCCTCCCCTCGCTCTCCCCAAGATGCCCAGGGTTCAATCGCCAGCCCCTCGACGCTCCCTCTCACCCACCTTAGCGAAGAGGCCCGGCCAGAACGGCTCCACGTTCACTCCGGCCGCCTTGATAAGGGCGTTAATCTTGTCCTCCTGCAACGACAGCAGCGCTCAGCGGCCAGCCCGGCCCCGCCGCCTCCCGCCCCGCTGCCGGCCATGCCGCGGCTCGCCGCCATCTTGTGCCGGCGGGCCGGGGCACGGGCCCGCACTCACCGTGACGGTGACCTCGTCATCGTGCAGGATAAGGGCAGAGTAGATGCAGGCGAGCTCGGAGACGGAGGCCATGGTGGGGGCGCGGTGCCAGTCGCCGGGGTGAGACGGCCTTAGCTTCAACTGAAGGACACAGCACCTTGGTTCGCCGGGGAGGGAAAGGGGCGCGTGTTTCCGAGAGCGGTTTATAATGGCTCCCCGAGCCAATGGCAGACCCGAAGAACGGAGACGCAACAGAGTCGTCAGCGTCGGCGCCCAACCCGTGTCGGGCAGGGTAGGCCTGGCCAATACCGTCAGGGAAGCGCTCCCCCAATCGCGGCCTGGCGGGGCATGACGGGAGCGGCGGCACGGCTGCGGGGAGCGGAGCTGCGTCACAGCGGCCATAGCGCGGCTCGGCCGCGTACGGCCTCTGGGTGGCGCTGAGGCTCCCTGCCCGCGCGCCTCCGCCCCTTGGGGCCACCGCGGGCACAGAGCCGGGTCCTGCTGTGTCTTGGCGCTGGGCAGCCCCGCGGGAGAGACCCTTCCCTTCACTTCCATTCTCCTCCCTTTCCCTTCATAGCCACCTCCGCGAGGAAGAAAAGATGGGTTATAGCTGTAGGTGACCCCCTTCTGAGGGAGGTTCAATATGTTGTCCAGACCCTCCTTGTAGGGAGGTGTGCTGCCTTCCTGGGGCCCAGGTTAAGGACATCACGAGAAGACTTCCTATCTTGGTACAGCCCTCAGACCATTTGTCATTATTACTCTTCCATGTGGGTGGCGATGAAGCCGCAATGTGTAGTCTAAGAGTCATGAAAACAGACTTCAGGGCCTTTGGGATGGTTGCTAAGGGAATCCAGAGCACAGGTAATTTTTTCCTCTCCTTCTAGTTATGGGCAGCAATACTGGAAAAAAAAAAAAAAAGAGATGGCCCCAATCTATTAATACCTGGCTTCATGGCTGGTGTCCCTCTACAGAGGGATCTGGACAGGCTGGATTGATGAGCTAAGGCCAACTGTTAAGAGGTTGAACAAGGCCAAGTGCTGGGTCCTGCACTTGGGTCACAACAAACCCCTGCAGCACTACAGGCTTGGGGAAGAGAGGCTGGAAAGCTGCCTGGAGGAAAAGGACCTGGGGGTGATGGTCAACACTCAGCTGAATATGAGCCAGCAGTGTGCCCAGGTGGCCAAAATGGCCAAAAGCATCCTGGCTTGTGTCAGAAATAGCGTGGCCAGCAGGACTAGGGAAGTGATTGTAACTCTGTACTCAGCACTGATTGAGACCATACCTCAAGTACTGTGTTCAGTTTTGGGCCCCTCATTACAAGGACTTTGGGGTGCTGGAGGTTGTCCAAAGGAAGGCAATGTAACTGGTGAAGGGTCTACAGAACAAGTCTCAGGAGGAGCAGCTGGGGGAACTGGGGTTGTTTAGTGTGGAGAAAAAGTGACTGAGGGGAGACCTTCTTGTTCTCTACAGCTGCCCACAAGGAGGCTGGAGCCAGATGGGTTTTGATCTATTCTCCCAAGTAGCAAGCAATAAGACAAGAAGAAAGGGCCTCAGGTTGCACCAGGGGAGATTTAGATTGAACTTAGGAAAAAATTCTTCACCAAAAGGGTTGTCAAGCCCTGAAACAGGCTGCCCGGGGCAAGGGTTGCATCACCATCCCTGGAGGGATTTAGATGTGTAAATGACATGACATGTTTGTGACATGGTTTAGGGGTGGAATGGGCAGTGCCAAGTTTATAGTTGGACTCAATGATCTTAATGGTCTTTTCCAACCTAAATGATTTTATGATTTGTGCCAACATCTTCACCCAAAGGCAACAGGAAAAGTCTTTCAAGCTCTCAAGGGGGAAGGCATTGGTAAGTAAGCAGGTTGCACCGATATTGTTTGCGTCACTGATTATGCACCATTAGCCAGAACAGTTTTCCACTGTTCTTTGCAGGTGTGCCTACTGTGCCATACTGAGTCTGGTGGGGTTCTTCTGGAATTTGATGGGAGGAGAGCTGTATACTATTAAGCTGTTATCTTCAAGTTTGTTCATGAACAGTCTCAGGTACAGTATGTACTTCCCTTCTTTATGGAAACTACTTTTCTCCCTAGCTGTGTTGTGATTTTTTTGTCTTTATTTGGTTTTGTTTTTTGGTTTGTGGGGTTTTTTTGTGTGTGTGGTGTTGTTTTGGTTTTGTTGTTGTTTTCTTTTTCCTCCAAGTAACTAGGTTATTACAACAAAGAACAACATTCTTCTACTACTTGAAACTGTAATAATCAGCATACCTAACATATACCCAATAGGTGGTGCTGCATCTTTTTCGTTGTGTTTTTTATATTAGCCCCAATCAAAGAAAAGTTAAATCTTTCTTAATGAACTGAGGTTAGTACTCAATAATAATAATAAATGCTTTGGTGGTTTGGATTTTTTTTTTAATACTAAGTATTGTAATTCATTTGGAAAAGAAATCAAGTGTGGCTTTGTAGCTTAGTAATTAGGACAGTCATCTGCTTGTAGAAAGACAAAAGTGAGGGTTTGGTCCCTCTACCATAGATTAATTGTGATTAAATCAGTAATTGTAAAATAATACAGTACATGCTTTTGCCAAGAAAGGTTGGACCAGATGATCCTTGATGTCCCGTCCAACTTGATATTTTATGATATTAAAAGTTAAGCCAGTTGAGAGTTGGAAAATGTTAAGCTTAAATCCATCCAGAGTCAAGAATAAAATTTACATCTTTCTGCTCTAATTTTTTTTCCACTGTATCATTATCCCTTACTAAAATACATTTATAAACTGGGGGCTTTTAAAATTAATTTAGGTTTAAAAGGGGAAGGGATTGTTACTTAGATCAATATATGTTTTCTCATCAAAAGAAAAGTCGTATCATTTGTCACTAGTCTATTTGTATATAAAGTATTTTCCCAGACTGCTCCTGCTGATAAAATAAAAAATAAATTATATTTAAAAGCTTTTTCTAAATATCATCTTTGCTTCCAAAATGATTAGAAAATGCTCAGGTTTTCCAAACCTAATCATTCCTTCTTTGAGACATATCAGTTCTGGGAAACATCAGTTTGAAATTCAGCAGTTATGATCCAACAGTCTGCTTGAAATCCAAGTTACTCAATTTTTAATTTAAACAAACCTGATTTTAAGGGTTTAAGCAGTTCTTATTATACTACTATATAATCATTAATACAGCATATAAAGAGCACATATAAAGGAATGCTTTTATAGAGCTTTCAATGCACTCTTTCAAACTAAACCTTTTCAAAAACTGAGGTCTTTTTTGAGTGATATTGCCTGGGATGACATAATTAGGTTTCACTGTGCTCCAAAACATCAATTGTCAGTGACAGAAAGCATTAGAAATAGAGCAAGTGACATGGCACAAAATGAGTGTGCATCCTGTTACTTCAGAAAGAGTAAAACAGACGTGCTGCTGGAAGTGTACAGTAACATGAAAACAGCCTGCAGGAACAGCAGGACTTCTACACGAGAAAACAGTGCTTAAATGAAACTATTTAACTGATTTATTATTTAACTGATTGTGCAAGTCTGCAGTCATGTATACACAGCGATAAGCCCTTTTGCTTAGAAGTACTAAATCCACAAAAATCAGCTGTAAGTCAATAAGTGTATATTGCACTCTAGAATGTTCCAGGTATTAATTGCTTTTTTTGGTATCTCTGTTTTACAGGGATTTTCTGATATCAATTGCAGATTATCTTGCAGAGCCTGGACAAGTGAGGGCTATGTGTTTATTGTTTTGTGAAACTTCCCCTTATATTCATTTATCTTCTGTTGCTTGTTAGGTTGTTATTTTCAAACTGCTAGCAGAGTACCAGAAGATTTTTTTTTTTTTTTTAAATTATTTTGCAATTGTGTGAGGTATCCGGTTGAGTCTACGTGGGTACGTCCCTTTAGCATTTAAGCTTCACTGACTGTTCCTTTCAGGACAGAATGTCACAGGAAGAATGATGTAGAAAGGTGAGACAGACTTATCTGTGTTTAATTATGTTATTTAATGCTGCAAGAGTCAGTCAAACTGAGTTTTGTCTGTAGGACAGAGATGACCATTTTCCTGGAAGTCTGTATTGAGCTCGTTCCACATAGCTATGAATGAGATCTGATGGAGGTTGGCTTCAGTGCTGCCAGTCAGGGTTGCTGAACTAGTCAAGTGGACTTTTCTAGAAACCTATCAGTCTATTTTTATGCTCTCTTGTACTTAAATGCAGAGGTCTCAGGCATGCTAGTATGCGTAATGTTAGAGGGAGTTACCTTCCTCAACAGAATAAGAGACTGAGTTAAATACAGTGTCAAAAAAATCAAATGTCACCATAGGGACTGAATGGTTTCCTCCTGTCACCTCAGCATTTAGTACTATCTAATATAGCACAAAGGCCAAATTTGCCTCAGATAACTCTTTTCAGTGTCTCAGTTTTGGGAATTTCTCATCCCCGTTTTCAGGCTCTAGTGAAGTTCTATAGCATAACTCAGGAATCACTGGTGGTTGTGCAGAAATGTTACCCAACTCCTCACAGAGAGGAAAACAGCAACCCCTTTGCCAGCTCCCTTGTTATCTTTATAATTTTGCTAGAGCTATTTGGCTTTACTCTAGAACTAAAGTTGACCCATGATTTTTATCCTTTAATTAGTTACTGGTGAATCTTTATCTTCCAGCAACTTGAGGAGCTTGGAATGCAGACAAATTCAGAATCACTCCAGTGGAAACTCTAGTGACAATGGTTTCAAGAACAGTACACTTGAAGTGAAAGCTGAACTGTTAATAGCAACCCTCAAATAGTTACAAGTACGACCCAAAAGGAAGAGTAAACATATACTTGATGTAACTTTGGAACAGTGAGATGCTTTTAATATAACTTTAAATATGACCTAATAAAGGAGGATATGAATTGATTTGAGGAACCATTCAAGTTGTATGTTTGCTTCATCCTTTGACAGATAATGTTTACCAAATGCATTAATTTGATTTTGAAGGGGCTTGACTGTTCTGGAATGAGAACTGCATTATTTAAAAAAAAAAAAAAAAGAAGTTTTAAAGGCTTCCACATCAAAATGGAGCAGGTGAATGAAAGTATGGATCATACCTGCTTATACCATAATTCTGTAGGTAACACTTCTGGTGGAAGCAAGCATCATTAACTTGCTCTTTGTCTCCTTAGCTGGTTTAAGATACATTTTTCCTACTTTCTGCTCCTAAAAGGAAGATTACAAAAGCATGACAATTCCTGCAGGAATCATCAGCACTGATACCTCCTGGGTCTGCATCATACTGATCAATGTCATGCCTCTTTCACATTATTGCTAGTTGTTATTCCCCTGTAGTAAACTTCACATACGTACAGCCTGAGATTATCTGGTTGTAGAAGACAGTAAGGTACCACATCACAGATGGGTTTCATAGATACAACAAAAAGTGCATGTCATATGGAGGTGTGAGATCCATGAGGTGACTGATCTGAGGTTTTCATAGCACTTTGTATCATGGGGTGTTGGGGAGGAATACAAGAAGTGAAACAATCTCATCCAATTTTCAAGTAAATGGGGCATTAGATCAAACAGTATGTGAAATATTGATGTCATTCCAGCATCCCTTTTAAACATGCATAACTAAGCAAACTGACTTGAAGGAGTGGTAGTGGAGAGAGAGCTAGAGGCAGAGTTATTTTCCAAGGTCTCATTGAAAGACCAAACAAGTATCTAGCAGTCCTGACTGCAGCATACACTTTGTTTTAGTTTGACTGTTGATGCTGCACCTGCCTAAGGCAGAGGCTTTTTAAAAGGGAGCCATCGTTCATCTCGGTGGATGACTCCAGGGCCTTAGACAGGCTCCTGCTACAAATGGTTCGTGTCTGGTTAGCCACATTGGCAGGCTGTAAGAAGAGCGAGGCACAACGTGCGTTGATGAAACTCGTGCGGGGATGCAGAAGGAGGCGGCAGAAAGGCGGTCCGCTCCACTAGTAGACGGCTCAGGCCGGGCCCACCGGGCTGCAGAGCGGGACTCCGCGGACGGACGGACCAGCCGCCCTGCTTCCCGCCCGCCGCGGGAGGAGGGCGGAGGAGCCGGCAGCGGGCGGAGCGCTCCTTCCCCGTGACCCTGCGGCTCCTCCCTTCTCCCCACCCACCTCCCCGTTCCTCAGTGCCGCCGAGTAACCTGGTTTCCCGGCGTCGGCCCGACCCTCCTCCCTCTTTTTTTTTTTTTTTTTTTTTTTTTTTTTTTTTTTCCTCTCTCTTCTTTT